>JACXGI010003523.1:43024-61808 GCA_016801175.1 Esox masquinongy | reverse complement strand
GGGAGGCTTCCAAGAGGCCTACAGCAACATTAAAGGAACTGCAGGAATTTCTGGCAAGTACTGGCTGTGTGCTACATGTGACAACAATCTCCCGTATTCTTCATATGAATGGGCTATGGGGTAGGGTGGCAAGACGGAAGACTTTTCTTACAAAGAAAAACATCCAAGCCCAGCTGAAGTTTGCAAAAACAAACATCAAGTCCCCCAAAAGCACGTGGGAAAATGTGTTATGGTCTGATGAAACCAAGGTTGAACTGTTTGGCCATAATTCCAAAAGGTATGTTTGGTGCAAAAACAACAATGCACATCACCCAAAGAACACCATACCCACAGTGAAGCATGGTGGTGGCAGCATCATGCTTTGGGGCTGTTTTTCTTCAGCTGGAACCGGGGCCTTAGTCAGGATGGAGGGAATTATGAACAGTTCCAAATACCAGGCAATTTTGGCACAAAACCTTCAGGCGTCCGTTAGAAAGCTGAAGAGGAAGAGGAAGTTCACCTTTCAGCATGACAAGGACCCAAAGCACACATCCAAATTCACAAAAGCATGGCTTCACCAGAAGAAGATTAACGTTTTGGAATGGCCCAGCCAGAGCCCAGACCTGAATCCAATTGAACATCTGCGGGTTGATCTGAAGAGTGCTGTGCACAGGAGATGTCCTCGCAATCTGACAGATTTGGAGCGCTTTTGCAAAGACTGGTGGGCAAATATTGTCACGTCAAGATGTGCCATGCTAATAGACTCCTACCCAAAAAGACTGAGTGCTGTAATAAAATCAAAAGGTGCTTCAACAAAGTATTAGTTTAAGGGTGTGCACACTTATGCAACCAGGTTATTATAAGGTTTTTATTTTTCCCCCTCAAAGATTTCAGTTTGTTTTTCAATCGAAATGTTCACGTTATAGGTAACATTAAAGGTGGAAAAAGTTCTGAAATGATTTATCTTTGTCTCATTCTTTTACATCACAAGAACCTGGCATTTTAACAGGGGTGTGTAGACTTTTTATATCCACTGTATTGTCATTTGTTCATGTTACAGTGGACACTAACATATGTAATTTGTAGAAACAAGCAGTTACTGTACTGTAATTTGTTAATCTTGATACAGGATGTGCATTCATGTAGCAAGTTGTTTGCATGATATAATCTATTCTTATGAATAGATTAGTAACAATCTATTCATAAGATATTACAATTTGTTAATATGATTACAGTTGGGTAACCATTATTAATAAGGTAGGCTAGATAATGATTAGTTTATCAATGATTATTCTATCATAGATAGATAACTATTATTATCTAGCCTACCTTATCAATAATTTTTACCCCACTGTTTTCATATTAACAAATTGGATAATATTACTTAGCCTATTGTTCATGCGAACAACTTGCTACATGAATGGATGTCCTGTATCAACATTAACAAATTGCAGTAGAAACTGTGTTCCTGCAAAAAACTACATGTCCTGTGTGAGTTTATGTCCTGTGTCAACATGAATATATGACAGTACACACTGTTAGTTAATGCATTTGTAAATCACTAATAAGGTAAGGATTGTCATTATTTACAGTTTGTTTATGTCTTTGGTCATCATTTGTTCATGTTAACTACTGTATTTGTTTATACTAATGTTTATGTACACTTATCGGAAAGTGTTACCTCTTTCTACATATGTCATTAATCTACCATTCAGTTTAGATTGGTTTTGTTAAATGAAGGAAATAGATTTTTTGTTTACATCAATCCCAATGAGCTCCCTTTCAGCTATGCCATACCTTATGCCATATCTCCCACTTTTCCTGCTCTGTCTATCAAAAGAACATGAAACATACAGGAAAATACTCTTGTATTTAAAAAGAAAATCTTATATTTAAAAGGAAAATCCACTGCCAGACACTATTTAGGGTTTTTTTCAGTCTCCCTACATAATTCTAAATGATTGAAGGTATTTCAGACATAATTTGCTCCACAGCATATTTCATAATTTAACAAATCAGACTAGTTGAGCATTTGGGCAGACATGTTTGGGAACAAGATTAGGATCAGCATAACATAGTGGGAACATTTTTATGTGTCCTCTTCTTCTCTGAAATGTCCTTGGTGTGCTTACTTGTCTGACCCTGTCCAATGGGTTGCTTCCGTCAGGGATTCGTCCTCTGCGGAGGAGATGATAAAACAGCATGGCGAGCTGAAAGCCAAGATGGATGGCCGAAGTAAGACCATACACCAATGTGTGGAGCTTGGAAAGATCCTGCTGGCCGCAGGCAACCCAGCAGCGGAGGAGGTCAGCATCACATGCAACTGTACACAACAACACATACCTGTATAACAAAACCACACTACACATTTCACTACATGTTCAACTACACGTTCCACTAAATGTTACACTACACGTTATGCTAAACATTACTCTAAACATTACAGTAGACATTACACTAGATATTACACTAAACATTACACTAGATATTACACTAAGCATTACACTAGACATTACACTAGATATAACACTAAACATTACACTAGATATTATGCTAAACATTACACCAGACATTACACTAGACATTACATTAGATATTACACTAAACATTACACTAGACATTACACTAAACATTACACTAGATATTACACTACACATTACACTAGACATTACACTAAACATTACACTAAACATTACACTAGATATTACACTAAACATTACACTAGATATTATGCTAAACGTTACACCAGACATTACACTAAACATTACGCTAGACATTACACTAGATATTACACTAAACATTACACTTGATATTACGCTAAACATTACGCTAAACATTACACTAGATATTATGCTACACATTACACTAGACATTACACTAAACATTACACTAGACATTACACCAGATATTACACTAAACATTACACTAAACATTACACTAGATATTACACTAAGCATTACACTAGATATTACGCTAAACATTACACTAGATATAACGCTAGATATTACACTACACATTACACTAGATATTACACTACACATTACACTAGATATTACACTACACATTGCGCTAGATATTACACTAAACATTACACTAGATATTACACTACACATTACACTGGATATTACACTAGATATTACACTAGAAATTACACTAGACATTACACGAGATATTAAACTAAACATTACACTAAACAATACACTAGATATGACACTACACATTACACTAGATATTACACTAAACATTACACTAGATATTACACTAGAAATTACACTAAACATTTCACTAAACATTACACTAGATATTACACTAGATATTACACTACATATTACACTAGACATTACACTAGATATTACACTAAACATTACACTAAACAGTACACTAGATATTACACTACACATTACACTACAGATTACACTAAACATTACACTAGGCATTACACTAAACATTACACTAAACATTACATTTTAGGCAGCAAAACCAACACTTCATTTATGCTTTATTTTGATAAATGCTGCAAAACTAAATGATTACCCAAATGAACAATGCATATTGTGTATATTTGTCTTCGTTGATGTACATATTCACTTACGGTGCTCATGTAAGTTGGTGTATCACAAAATTTACAATGCCATATACAATTCCCTGGTCGGGCTGACTTTAAATGTTTTGTATTCTATTTGCTGTGGTCTTGAATGCTCACCACAGATAAAGGAGAAGTTGGACGCACTCCTGGCCAAGCAAAAGGATCTCTCTGAGAGATGGGACAAACACCAGGAGGAGCTACAGCGCAGTGAGTGACTCACTTCACTGGCAGGCACCGTGGAGGGAGCACAAGCGGCTCTCAGACAGCACTGCAGACATTTTAAATATGGAAGGAAGGGAAGGCTTGTGCTACACTACTGGTTAGATTGTGCCTAATAGCGGACATATTCACACTGCATAGTTCTTGTTTTCACCATGAATATGTGCGTGTGTGTGCGTGGGATGGTGGCTCAAGAATTGTTTTAATGTGATTAGATGACATTATAATGTCATGTCATATTGATGTCAGTGGGTGATATTTACTGTACACCCATGTAGCATCATTTTTTACATGTTTTGAGTTTTGTTAAATGTTCAAAGACTGTTCTAACAAGTGTTATTAAATTGAGCACGCCTACAGTGCTTCTTATCTGCTTGTCATTTTCTTATATACAGAGAAGGATCAGTTCCAGTATGCCCAGGAGACAGTGAAGGCAGAGGCATGGCTGAAGGCCAAGGAGCCCCTGATCAGCTCCAGCTCAACATCCAGGGGAGCCGGGGGGGCTGGAGAGGCCCAGGCCCAGACCGACGAGGTGGAGCAGCTCATCCTCCGCCACGAGGCCTTCCGCAAAGCTGCAGCCACCTGGAAGGAGCGTTTCAGCTCACTGAGGCAGCTCTCAAATGTAAGCTCTTCTTTAAACACAGACAGTCAGCTCACTGTGGGCTGTACCACTGGCTTGTCATTGTTGGCACTGTCTGGTGGCAAAGCGGATTTACTTATGTTGTAATTAAGTATTTAACTCATGGCCATAATGTAGTGGATAAATGGCAATGTTCTGTGCGTCTGGAATTAAGTCGATCTGTACAGACAATCTGTCGTAGTTTGTACTAAATTGCTAACACAGTCACGTTAACCACCGTAGCCATAATAACGGCAAAGAAGCTCCACGTATGTTTATGTGCTCTTCTAGTAACATTAATTTAGATACATCCATAACAACCTTGCCTGGCTTGGAAGTTTGCCTTTTCATCAGGATACATTACAATAAAGTTGATGGCATCACAAAAAGTAAAAACAGCCTAAAAACTAGTTAAAATCTAGTTAAAATCTGCAGACCTGCATTTACAACATATTCAATTCAGTTTGTTTGTTGTTAGTTTAGCTGTTTGTTACTTTGGAGCAAGTAGGGTGGGTGTGTGTGCAGTGCATTTCATCTTTATTAGGTGTCCTGTATGCAGTAAATATCCTACAGTAATCTAACTGCTCTGTTTTGCTGATACATTTTTGGTTAAAGCTCAATTCAATCTCTCCTTTCAGGCAGAGAAGCTAAGAGAAGAACAGAGCAGCAAGCCTGCCCCAACACCACTTTCCAGTCGGAGGATGTTCCCATCATCTTGTCTCACTCCAACCGTTCCCCTTGCTACCTCAACTCTGCTGAGGCAGACGGTCCAGGTGCATATTGAGCCTAGGCCCAAGCAGACTAGTCTAGAAATATCTGCCTCTCCCTCCTCTGCAGTCCAAAGGCTGGGCTCCACCATGTCCAGCTACACCCCTGTCATGAATGGCTCCGGCTACCATGGACTGGACCATCAGAGCAGCAGTGGATTGGAGAGTTCCAACTACCCCGGGATGAATCCTCAGGCTGGTGGAGGTGTGGAGAGCAGCTTGAATTATCTAGGAGCAAACCACCAGACTGGCTCCCCACCAGTGGATAGTTCTGGCTACCATGCACTAAGCCATCAAAGCAGTGGGAGTAGTCCAGGCTACCTACCTCAAAATCAAAGTAGTGGTGGCTCAGGCTACCTGCTGCAAAACCAAGGTAGTGGAGGAATGGGTAGTTCGGGCTACCTTGCACAACATCAAGGTAGTGGAGGAATGGGCAGTTCAGGCTACCTTGCACAGCATCAAGGTAGTGGAGGAATGGGCAGTTCAGGCTACCTTGCACAGCATCAAGGTAGTGGAGGAATGGGCAGTTCAGGCTACCTTGCGCAAAACCAAGGTAGTGGAGGAATGGGCAGTTCAGGCTACCTTGCACAGCATCAAGGTAGTGGAGGAATGGGCAGTTCAGGCTACCTTGCGCAAAACCAAGGTAGTGGAGGAATGGGCAGTTCAGGCTACCTTGCGCAAAACCAAGGTAGTGGAGGAATGGGTAGTTCGGGCTACCTTGCACAACATCAAGGTAGTGGAGGAATGGGCAGTTCAGGCTACCTGGCTCAAAGCGGTGGGGGTATGGCTAGTTCTAGCTATCTGCCTCAAAGCGGCGGGGTCATGGATCCCAAAATGGCATACGCATGGCAGCATCTGAAAGTGGACTGCATGCAGCCCAGGATCAACCACATCCACAAGGCTGTCAACCCCTTACTTGAGGCCAGCAGGGCACAGAGGGAACAGTTTGGAGACATCCCCATGGTGGACACGATCGGACCAGAGTCTGGCCTTGATCTCCTTCACGGCAGGCTCCAAAGGGATCCCCGTGGCAGCCGCTCTGATCCCCAGATGGACCACCTGAGGAGGGAGAGGGAGTACAAGCTGGGCCGGCAGACCTCTAGTGAACAGGAGATCCAGGCAAGACTGAACGAGCTGCCATTGATTGTGCGTCAGGAGCGCTACAGGCGCCGCCTGGAGAGACAGTCGTCTAGTGAGCAGGAGGGCAGTGGGAAGGCAAGGACACCGAGGCAGGATGACTCCAGTGATATGGAGTCAGCCAAGGAAGGGTCAGACAAACGCTCAACGTGAGTCGAGAACTTTCTGGTCATAATCTCCTAATTGCTTTCTGATTGTGGCGACTCATTTCACAATATTAATGTGTGTGTGTGGTCAGCGCTGTCCACCATGTTCCAAAAGCTGATTATATTTCGTTTGGGTGAGTCATGGCAGAAACTGTGTCACTGCAGAGAGAAGAGGACCACCACTATGGCTGAGATTGTGGAGCAGGCCCAAGAGAGAGAAGCAGCACAAGTAGGTTATGTAATATTTTAAACAGTATTTTGACAAATGTATATTTTATTTTGTAAAAGAAAGGGAGGAGTTTGTTAGGCCATACAGGCCAGTATAATTCAGGTGTCATGACACAAGTGTCTCCTGTCCGTTCAGGCCCGAGGGGAAACGTACCGGCCCACTAGCAGCCTATCAGCGCCCATTACCTACGAGCGCCCGCGCGCCCGAGACCGCCCTAAACCACGCAGAAGACCCCGTCCAAAAGAGCCTGAGGAGAAGCGTCGCTCTCGCTCGGCTCCAGCCCAGAGTCCAGCGCAGCTCTTGCCACCCTCACACACTGCCCATAACGAAGGCTTCCTGTATCGTAAACACGACTTTGAGGGTCAGCAGAAGAGTCCCAATAGGTGGGCTGTCTCGCAGTCCCGCACGGCATATATCACACACCACATCATACCATACCACTCAGACAAGAGTTCAAATGTACTGTAGTTTGTGGCCTAGGGTGGTTCAACGGTCTAATCCACTTCCTCTGGTGTGTATGGGTTCAAATCTGGCTGCTCTTTCAGCAAAAATGTTCCTCTAACTTTCCACGCTCTATCTGTCAATAAAAAATATATAAAATATATAATGAAATGTTCACAAAACATATTTACAACAATATATATGCAACATTCTATAAGTACACCATGATACACATTGCTAGTGCAATGAATTCCCTTAGGAAGAAAAAAATAAATGCCCATAAGTTGCCCAAAATATGGTTTGTTGTCTTGTTTTGCAGTAAGTCCTGGGTGAACTTGTATTGCGTATTGTCCAAGGGAGAGATGACATTCTACAAGGACGCCAAGAGCACCACCACACCTTACAATGACGAAACTCCACTTGACCTGAGCGTCTGTATATGTGATAGCACCATAGGATACAAGAAGAAGAAAAATGTCTTCGTTATCAAGTATGGCTTGATGAAGAGGATATTTTTTTACTCCACCTTATTTTGGCATTGAATAATTTTCTTCATCTTTAACTTTTGAAATGTTTTTAATAGCCCTGACCGGAGGACAATTTTGGTACTTTCATTAACATTATCTCTCCTTTTTTCTCCAACAGGAAAAATGACGGCAATGACTATATTTTTCATGCAAAAGATGAGGTAAGAATACTATGATGGAAATCAACATGTTTCATTTAGTTTTGTCTTCAGTGTTTTACTGACATTATAGAACTAGAAGGGTCAACCCACTAAGCCAAGTTCCTCTCTAGATTTCTATAGTCCTTTTCTTCCAGGGGTCTCTAACCTATTGTTCACAACCCATTGTTTCAGGTGTCCACTGAAAATTGTGATTTACAAATCTCACAAATATTAGATGCTCCAAGCTCCCAGCCATTATCTAGTCAACAGTGATACTATCCCAAACTCAGTTTAGCCATTACTGTGTTGAAAAGGCAAATCCAACACAACATCTGGTTATGCATTTCGGCCAGTGTTGCCCGTCTGTGTGGTGTATTTGATAACTGCTTCTGATAAATTGCTGCTTGGGTTGACAGATATTTACAATGTAAAAATAGTGGGCCACTCCCACCTCTGACCTACAGAATAGAATAGACCTACAGTGCAAAAGCACTGTGCACTAAGTGTGAGTAATTTGATTCAACTATTTACTTTATATAGTATTCCTTAATAGGGGAAACCACCTTTCCACACAATGGTAACATCAGGGGGCAGTAGGAAACTCAATATTACTGTATTTGTGATTCTAGGAGATTGCTGCATTTATACCAGAAAAATAAGAAGACCAAACCCTTAATTGCAGGATCATATTGTACTCCTTAATCAGGGGAGACGCAATACTATTGCAAGAGCATCACCTGGGATAAACCCCACAGAATTTACAATTCCAGAACACTGTCATTGGGGGATCGTAGCAAAAAATAACTGTTCATTTTTTTATGATTCAAGGAGATTGCTGTGTTCATATCATTGTTAGAGAGTAGCAAGACAAAACTTTTGAGAGTTTTAGAATTCAAGAAGATTGCTAAATGAATCTCCAGTTATCCAATAGATTCTTTAGAAGCAACTCTTTGGTTCTGTAAAAATATACAAACTATACACAATATACACCGATCAGCCATAACATTATGACCACCTGCCTAATATTGTGGAGGTCCCCCTTTTGCGGAGGTCCCCAGGGGTCAGCATGGGCACCCTGACTGGTCTGCGGCTACGCAGCCCCATACGCAACAAACTGCGATGCACTGTGTGTTCTGACACCTTTCTATCAGTACCAGCATTAACTTTTTCAGCAATTCCAGCTATAGTAGCTCGTCTGTTGGATCGGACCACATAGGCCAGCCTTCGCTCCCCACGTGCATCACTGAGCCTTGGTCGCTTTTCCTTCCTTGGACCACTTTTGATAGGTACTGACCACTGCAGACCCCCACAAGGGCTGCAGATTTGGAGATACTCTGACCTAGTCGTCTAGCCATCACAATTTGGCTCTTGTCAAAGTCGCTCAGATACTTACGCTTGCACATTTTTCCTGCTTCTAACACATCAACTTTGAGGACAGAATGTTCACTTGCTGCCTAATATATCACATCCACTGATAGGTGCCATGACAACAAGATGATCAGTGTTATTCACTTCACCTGTCAGTGGTCATAATGTTATGGCTGATCGGTGTATATTGGACATAGTGACTAGGGGAAGAGTTGCAAATTAGAGGTGAAGAGTAAAATGTGACTATTTTAAAACTAGAAAAGAATTACATGCTTACAACTTCTTTTTTAAAGGTGCCACAAAAGGGATTTTTGTAAATATTTGTCATAATTTATCTGCAGTAATTGTCCAGTGAAGGGGTTTCACAATATTACTTTCCTGTCAGTGTTGTGATTGGTTGTGGTATTCGCCTGTGGAATTCTCCTTCCCACCAACCCCAATGTGTTAAATAAATAGTAATGCTGTTTTTATTTTCTGGTTTCTGTAACTCTACACAGTTTTCAATTTATGCGAGAAAACATGCACTAAATAGTTTAGGGAATCATGTTACTACCTAAATTATTGTGAAATTTATTTTCTATTAAAAATATTGTTTAAAAGGGTTGAAATGAAATTATGAAAGCAAAGATAAAATGTCATTTTGCGTGATATGGAGCAGTGGAGGGTTGAATTATTTTTAATGAAGCAGACTGCTCTTGTAATTCACCTATCCTCCACGTGGGGGACTAATCCCGTATTTATCACTTAAGTAGATCTTATGCAAGAAAAGGTTTAAGACCAATGATTCAACGAGTTTGTTCTGGCCACTCTGCTTTTGCTTTTGTTTTGCTTGCTCTTTGATGTCTCGGCCAGGTTGCTGTAAAGCACTTTGTGAAAATTGTTGATGTGAAAATGTCTTTATAAATTATATTTGACTGATTGATTGGTTCATTAATTGACTAAAAGTGCTGGTCCTGCTTTTAGGTTTAGTGAAAACCCTAACAATTACATGTCTCTGGGTAAACTTTTGTAGGAAGACCTGAAGGCTTGGGTCACCAGCATCACTACCAGTATAACTGAGCACGAGGAGATTGCCAAGTGGGACAAGCCCACCACCTCATCCACAGATCCTGACCGCTCGGAGAGGAAAGAGAAGTCTGAGGGTGACGCGGATGCCAGGTCAGAAAGGTCTGAGATGGGAGGAGAGGTGGAGGAGGAGGAGAGGTCCGAAAAAGAGAGGTCTGAGAAAGGAGATGGGTCCGAGAAGACTGGAGAGGGGTCTGAGAAGGCAGAAACGTTGGAAAGGGGTGAGAGGGCAGAGAGAGGGGCAGGAGGCTCCAGCACGTCAGGGAGGAGTAAATGATCCCTGATGGGTGGAGGAGTGGACTGCATCCAACCACCTACCCCTTCCATCCTAACCTTACTCTTCTACGTCAGATGATGGTGAGCAAGAGAAACGGAGGGAGATTGTGTACATTTCTGTGCATTTCTTCTCTCTTCTGTCTCTCTCTATGTATCTCTTTCTTCCTCTGTGACATCCTTGAGCCTTGGGTCCTTGGCCTGCATAATATTAACTGTGACAGATGGGTCTTTCAGCCCCTCCCCCAGACAAAATACATCAATGCTTGCATTGCATTGTGGCCCTTGCTGGTAGGTTGGAGGATGGCGGAGACAAACCAGCACCACCATGTGGTCACAGGTATTCTTCACAGTCACAACTCATTGATCATTTATCTCTCGGATTCACAGCATCTCTCAGTATATATAATATACCTATGACTGACTATATAATGCTCTGTCTAGAACAAACCAAGCAGTGGCGAATGAAATGTCTCAATATTTTGAAAAAGCTTTTTTCTGAAGCAATATACTTTTTTATTTCTTCTCTTTGTTTGAGAGAGAGACTGAAAAGAGACAGTTGCTTATGATTAATTCTATGATTGGTCACATTCATCATCAGCTTGTTTCTGGCGCAGGTCAGCAGCACCTTAAACACTTCCATTACATCTGTGTATACTCAGCATTATGACATTTCAAACTCACCTCATCGCTCTCTCTGAGTCAACTTATTGTGATGGAATGTTACCCACATTGTGTTAATAATTGAATTTAACAACATGTTTCTCTTTTGAACTTTTGAATTAATTGTACACAGGCTCATGCCATGTCAGGAGAGGGTTACCAACTCCAAGAGTCTATTCGAGAAGGCATTGTCTATCTTAACCCTCTTGTAGTGCCAGGCCTGTGTCTACATCCCACTTGCTAAATCCAACCAACCATGGCATGATATAGTATAGTGCAGCTTTTACTTTAATGCTTTCATGTTCTTTATGGTCTAGAGAAGTTGACCAGTTCTGGAATTAATTCTGCAGTTTATTTATTCCAACTAAAGGAAGGAAGTACAATGTAAAATGATAACATTCTGGAATACTTCTAGCATCCTTAGGAAATGTCCTAAGGCTTACAAGGAGGTAAGGAGGTATATTTTGGCAACATGGCAGAGAAAAGTCTCTACATTACAAGCCCCAGCCAGTCACATGCTATTTGATCTGCGTTATAACCTCATTGCTATTTTTATTATATTAATGCAATATTTCATAGGAATTGTAATGGTTTCACTAGTGACAATACAGTAGTAACACTAACATTAGATGGACCGCAGAAAATATTAGAAACTACTACGCCCTCCCTGTTTTGTTTCATTCTGAGATTAAACCAACAGAAAAGTATTGTCAGTCAGAAGTGGATTTATGGAAAATTGTTCTGATCTAGTAATTAAATTGTACATATCTTTGTTTGTATACTAATAAATCTGCTCTAATAAACTGAGTACCATCAAATGAATTGGGTAAGAATAAAACATTTCTGTTAATCTGCACAAATGAAATGGGGAAAAATACATCTGTCAATTACGATATTATTGGGGTTTTTTTCAATTTTAATGAAACAATATGCAAATTAGGAGTCATTATCAAAGGATAGTGCATATACTGTATACCAATATCAAGTTCCATTTTACAAGGGAAAAAAATGCATATTGTCTATTTTGTTTAATTAATCACATGGGTTTGTTGTGAACAGTTTTTTCTATTGGTTGATCCTGTCGGCCAATTGAATTATCAGAACGGTCATGTGAGTAATAGGCCTTCACCACATTACCTGAACTGGTTAACTGGCTAAAATGATAACAAACAACTTGCTAGCTTAAATGCTAGTTTACAACGATCTATACATTTTTTAGCTTAAACCTCAGTCATGTTATTAATTATAAATATATATATTGATAAGAAAATGAATGAAAACAAAGAAAATGATGGTTTAGTTGGTTTAGGACTGTACCCCTACAATATTAACCCTCAATAACCTGCCTAGTTTGACTGAATCTCTGTATGGCATTCTGAACTTTATGTTTGGAATGGAATTTATTAATTATGTTTACATGTATCTTTTATCTTATTCCTTAATGCCCCATATCGTGGGCCTCCCAAATCAAATGTCACTGCTTAAATTGGTCATAACCAAGTTTGTATTAGTCATAACCAAATATGTAAAAAAAAAAATAGAAGATATATATATATCAATAAAACCTTGTCAAGCCTTATCCCCAAAAGACTGGAAACTAGTATATAGAAAAATGAATTAATTTCTCAATACAGACTTTTGACTCAGGAGGTAAATACCGGTGCTCATTGACTTTGGCATTAAAGTGTTATGACACAAGCAACAGTCTATTCTAACTGCAGCTTGGTGATTAGACAGTTAAGACTTGGTAAGACTTGAACATTTCATTATGTGTGTTATGTTTTCTTTAGGTTATGTGTTGTAGGTTTATAGCCAACTGTTTTTAAGTAGCTTTTTCCCCCAGAATTGAGCCTTTCATTGCAATACATATTTATTAGTTAAAGCCCCATGTAGTCTGCATCACACATCATGCACTGTGTGTCTAAGAAATTGCGGTGTCTTTCTTAAATGATAATCACCTAAAAAGTATTTTTTTAGCATTTATTTCCCAGAGTCTCTAAATGCCCTTTAAATGCTCAGTCTGATTGTGTGGGCATTAGGAAAGAAAATATCTTTAAAAACACTGCCCTGATTGGCTGATAGAATGGTCTAGAGTAGAGCAGCGGTTCCCAACCTCTTTTAGTTACTGTAATACTAACTGAATTTTGCTCAGCCCAGAGAACCCACTCATGTGCATTTTACCAGAAAGCCTAAGGTTTCGTTAGTCTTCTGAAGTACCCATTTGGTACTATTAGGAGTCCTAATACCCCTGGTAAGGAATCAGTGTTCTAGAGCCGATCTGCTTACACAAATGAATGGTCAGTGTTTTAACCAGATCAGACTGAGCCACAAGTTCTATCACACCTGGACAGGTTAAAATTCTAGCTAGTTGTTTCTTGATTGTCCCTTGAAAAAATAGAGGCCATCTCCCATAGAATTACAAATTATATGCTTATAATTTGTTCGTTCTATTTTTACATTCTTCGCATTAACACAACAACACCTACACAACAAATAGATTAAAACAATTATATCTACTGAATACAAAGAAATACTACACTACCAACTTAACAGAAATACTAAAATTCCTAATACACGCACGGTAGTACTATAATATCTACTAAACACACAGAAGTAATACAATACCTAATAAACACGTAAATACTATAATACATAAAACCACACAGAAACAAGGTAAATTAACACTCGTAAAATTATGTCTAGTGTCGTTTTGTTTTTCGTGTCTCTGATGATAGTATGACAATATAACTTAATGATATCTGTATCTTGCTGCTATGACATTTTCTCAATGTAAATCTCCTTAACTGATGCAAAATGTACACAAACACTGGTTTTTGCTTGACACAAAGTTGTTAAGCCAAGAGTTTTTGAAAAAGTAATCATCCACCAACCTCCAAAGATCACTAGATAGATGTAGCCACTCAATGATTTAATTAATCAGATTCAGATTGAGTTGAGAGATTCCTGTTGGCAATTTTATTCAGAAGTAGAATTTATAAATATGTACGTACATACATTTTATTTGGCAAATAAGGTTCTGGACAAGGGTAAATTCTCTTGATTTTGATGGGGTATACATACTGTCATTATACACCTCGTGACATAATCATGCGTTAGTATAGGCAAAGATTTGATTCCTGAACTTAATACATATGACCAACTTTTGTGCTCCATGCTGCAATCTCCACTTATTAATGACTGTGCATTTATAACATGGAGCAAAATGTCAAGTGGCATGACTGGTTATATCAGGTGTCATGATGACACACTTTTATATCGGTAGGCATAGCGATTTGCCTATCAAGGCAAATTTGCTGAAAGCATAATGATACTTATGCATACACTTTCAACTAAAGCATTCCCTGTATTTAACCAAGTCATTTGTTTTATTTTTTATAAGAAGATAAATACTGACAATGTCTTCCACCTTGTAGTATTCATGAAGCCATCTGGGTGTAGTAAATTGAACCACATAACTCTGACAAAAGAACAGGATAGACAACAATTGAAGGGCTGGTCTTTAAAAAAACAATTGCGTTTTCTGTTTAGAGGGTCCATGTATTATTTGTTCATTAGTTTATTCCATATTAGGATTTAGAGAAACAGGAATTATCTATAAATGTTTGTTTTGTTTGGTTTAGTTTTTTGTTAAAAAAATAAATGTTTTTTTCTAACAAATTTTTTATTTTTTGTTTTCAAATTAGGTGTTGAATAAGAGAAAACAAATAATAACCAAATATTCACTATTTCTCTTTTTCTATTTATATTGAACTCTAATCAGGAAGTGGAAAAACAGGAATGGATAATCTAAGGTTTGCTTTTAGAAAGTTATGAGTGATAATTGGGTATAAATTTGGTCTCCATTTTGGTTTAAAAAAGGAAGCAGATAATATATCTTGTTTTCCATTATTATTATTTTGTATTGTTTTGTTCATTCATACCTAAAAGTAGACACTCCTATTAAAATATTCATGATACCTAGATAGGGGAGTTGTTTGTTTACAATCTGTGCTAAACTGTAACTTTACAGTCAGCAGCACAGAGGAAGTGAATAAAGTTGTCTTACATTAAGGTTAGATGGTTTAACAGTAGTACTGGTGCTCACAACTTTTTTGTCTACTGAATAGCTAGCAAACTCATTAGCTAGCACCACCTAGCTATTGTCTATAGTCATCTCAACTTTAAGTTTTTACAAGAAGTAAATTATTTACATACTGCTACAAAATGAAACTGCCCAGAAACAAGTATATTGGCTCTAATGGAGAAACCTCATGTGGCATGTACCTTAGCTCTAAAACGTATTCACCCCCTTTTCTACATTTTATTATGTTACAATATGAAATCAAAATGGATTTAATTAAGCGGGGTGAATACTTTGGAGAGCCACGGTAATTGTCGCATTAGCAAGCTAATTTCTGTAGGCAACTTATCTTGCTAGACTTTATAGCTGGCTTGTGATTTTTGACTTATAAACAATGAAATGCAGTCATTGTTAAAAGTAACCCATCTAAGTATTTTCTACAGGTTTTTGTTATTTTCTTGCTTTACTGTTATTTTTTATTTTTATACCATGGGACAAAAGCAATATGTTTGAACATAATTTTTTTGGTGTACTTGAGTTGAACGTGTCAACTATCACATTCAGTATATAATAATTGGCCTGAATGCTGAACTGCAAACATATACATTATATTTTCATATCATTGACATTAGTGATGTAGTGTTTAAAAAGTTTACAATTATTAGCTTGTAAAGAAATGACTTCCCTGGTCATGGTTGTTAAATAGAAGTGTATTCTATTTAAAATGTAATAAAAAAATATTTCTTCTGGTGACTATTGTAAATCTGTTACTTATAAATGAGGGGAAATAATCAATACTTCACAAATTTCACAAGATGGAAGTTCTTAATTTTAATAATATGTATATTTCTAGTGGTGAAAATAATTAAATATTAAAATATATATTGAGTATGCTGTTTTTTTCCCCTGTTTTGTTTACAAAAAATAATATTTAAAATTGTTCTTCTCAAAGGAAAGATTTGGTATAGTAAATGTTAATACTAAATTTGTTGTGTACTTTTTGGTATAAAGAAAACAAAAAATAATAGTAGAAAAATAAAATATATAATTATCTGATTCCTTTTTTATAAACTATTTGAAGACCATGAACAAAAAAAATACACTATATCCAATTTTCTTTCATAACATAATAAAACCAAACAAAACAAAAAAGAAGAGATTGTTTCATCATTATTTGTTTTCTGTTATTCAACACCTAATATGAACATTTTAAATAGGAACAATAAAGGAGACATTTCCTGTTTCACAACTTCCTATTTTGAATGAACCAATGGATGAAATGAAACATGTAACTTAGAGGTAATGATGCTTCAGATCAGTATGCTTGAAAACTTTACTTTTATGTTCAGTATGTTGTTGCAACATTTAAAATAAAATTAAGTCAGATAAAGTTTTTTCATATTTGGATGTTCTGGATTCTTACCAATTGCTGTTAAGCCAAACATTCCAATTCCTGATGTGTTCTGTATCAGGGTAGGATGGACAAAAGACAAAATGTTCTATTTTTTCAAATGTTCAAGATGATTTTAAAGATAAACATTGGAATTAAAAAATACAAAAATACAAATCTTGAACAATTGAAAAATTATTTGATATAAAAATAATTAATTTTAAAGGAAACATATTTATGGTTTAATAGCTATTGACAAAAGAACTGAATAGCCACTGAAAATCCAATATAAAAGTTATCTTGCTAAATTTTTATGCTGTATTCTGTAGGCCCCTTATAGCAGATTTTTCAAAGGCTGAAGTTCATCAGAGCTACTGGCAAATTTCACGAGAGGCGCAATGTGGAAAATAAAAATTCATGCAACTTTTGTTTTGCACTAAAGCACTGCCCCATTGCACTGTTTAAAATGCTAGTGGTGACGCAGGGTTCTATAAGAAATATACATGTATACAGTATTGCACAAAGTCTGCACAAGTCAATGTATGTCTTTTAAGAATGTACATTTTAATTCTGATTTGTTTAATAAATAGACTGAAGTAACATCTGCCAATATCTGTCTGTTGAAATATGAAATATTGTATTGTCTCATAAACTCTGTTCATCCCTTATTCTTGGCATTGTCTTTTTTTATTATTGTATACTGTTTGAGTTGCACTCAATCACATGAATCACATTATTTGCAAAATTAGCTTACAAATTATAAATGGCCTCTATACTGTATAAGATACGGTATCATTATTTAATGAGAGATGTTCTCTGCTATTACAGTAGCTCATTGTGCTGTAACACCCGGCAGATCTCTTTTTGTTAACACTTCATCTCTGTAAATGATGCTGTTTCACAAGTAACTACTGGTAGGCAGTGCTGCCTTTTAAATCTATGAATTCCAATTCAAATCTTCTGATGATATAGCATGAAAGAATAAATGGTTAATTCCCCCTACACATCAAGTGTAAGCAATCCATTAAAATTTGCCAGATGTCATTCATTTCACTGGAGACCATCAACAACAGAGTGGAATCGCTGGCCCTCTAGCGAGACTCCATTGCAAAAAGACATACTTTGAAATGTTTTTGTTACTTTGTCATGTTCAGCACAGTTAAGGAACATGCACACTGCCTGCTCGCAAATCGCCCAATCTCTGGCGAGCTTTGCCTTCCCTAGCGTGCACACTGCCCGCTCGGGCGGGGCATATCTTCCTAAGTTATGCCAGCAACAACCAGTCAACCAGTAGAGGGAAAACATCAGTCTGCACAAATATTAATAAGTATTTACAGTGGTTATAAAAAGTCTACACACCCCTGTTAAAATGCCAGGTTCTTGTGATGTAAAGAATGAGACAAAGATAAATCATGTCAGAACATTTTCCACCTTTATTGTTACCTATAACGTGAACATTACAATTGAAAAACAAACTGAAATTTTTGAGGGGGAAAAATAAAAAACTCACAATAACCTGGTTGCATAAGTGTGCACACCCTTAAACTAATACTTTGTTGAAGCACCTTTTGATTTTATTACAGCACTCAGTCTTTTTGGGCAGGAGTCTATTAGCATGGCACATCTTGACGTGGCAATATTTGCCCACTCTTCTTTGCAAAAGTGCTCCAAATCTGTCAGATTGCGAGGACATCTCCTGTGCACAGCCCTCTTCATATCACCCCACAGATGTTCAATTGGATTCAGGTCTGGGCTCTGGCTGGGCCATTCCAAAACGTTAATCTTCTTCTGGTGAAGCCATGCTTTTGTGGATTTGGATGTGTGCATTGGGTCCTTGTGCTGAAAGGTGAACTTCATCTTCATCTTTCTAACGGACGCCTGAAGATTTTGTGCCAAAATTGCCTGGTATTTGGAACTGTTCATAATTCCCTCCACCCTGACTAAGGCCCCAGTTTCAGCTGAAGAAAAACAGCCCCAAAGCATGATGCTGCCACCACCATGCTTCACTGTGGGTATGGTGTTCTTTGGGTGATGTGCAGTGTTGTTTTTGCGCCAAACATACCTTTTGGAATTATGGCCAAAAAGTTCAACCTTGGTTTCATCAGACCATAACACATTTTCCCACGTGCTTTTGGGGGACTTGATGTTTGTTTT
>JACXGI010003523.1:22785-42924 GCA_016801175.1 Esox masquinongy | reverse complement strand
TAGGAAAATCCTACTAGAACAGCTGAACTTTATTTGTGATTAATCAGAGTCACTTTAAATGATGGCTGGTGTGTAATGACTTCTATTCATGAGTAATGACTTCTATACTTCTATCATGAGTTTGAATGTGATTGGTTAATTCTGAACACAGCCACATCCCCAGTTATGAGAGGGTGTGCACACTTATGCAACCAGGTTATTGTAAGGTTTTTATTTTTCATTTTTCCCCCTCGAAGATTTCAGTTTGTTTTTCAATTGAATTGTTCACATTATAAGTCACATTAAAAGTGGAAAAAGTTCTGACATGATTTATCTTTGTCTCATTCTTTTACATCACAAAAACCTGGCATTTTAACAGGGGTGTGTAGACTTTTTATATCCACTGTAGTATTTGCGTGACTCCACAATTTAAAAAAATGATTTGTTATGCATGTATCACTCACCCGTCAAAACTTCCATGCATCCATTTTTAGAATTATATCTTGGTATGAAGCCAGAGAAGCAGAATAATGGGGAAACCGGACACCACAATTATAAGTTTCTCATCAATATTTTTTAGCTACCGGGTGAGTCTTTAGCTAGCAGTGATGTGCAGTTCGCGAACGATTCGTTCGTTTTGAACAAATCTTTTTAGTGACTCGGGACTCACGAGTCCTTTTTTCTAGTGACTCGTTCAATATCGTATCGAACGTTTGACAGCGGATTGCTACAACATGATCACTTGCTTCATACCCAGTCCTCCAGCTCAGTTCTCCGATCAACTTCGATGTGCATTCGCAGAGAAAATAGATCAAGGGAGGAACATCATAAAGACATGTTTATAACTGATAATTGAATGCAGACTATAATAATTCATATAGTTAGTTGATTACTGATGCCATGAAAAAAAAGATGAAAAAAAGCACGGAGCCGTTGCCTTTGCCTAAGTAAAAAGACTTGTGAACGACTGACTCGGTCAGTTTTATCGTTCAATTGAATGGTTGTTTCGTTCATTTGAACGACTGGCAGCGGAGTTATACCCAACCACAGAATACGCTGTTAGTTTTACGTTCGCAAAGAAAAATAGATCAAGACAATAGCATAGTAAAGAATGTTTGTAACAGATAATTGGACACATGGTAGGTCTAAAATAATTAATGTAGTTGATTTTTGATTAATGATAAACACAGATGAAATCGTACACTGAGCCTTTGCCTAATTAAAAAAAAGACTTGCGAACGACTGACTCGCTCGGTAAAACAAGCGTTTGCTTAAGTAGAGAAGACACGTAAACGGCATTGTGATGATGAGTATTCGTTGGCCCCGGGGGGTGGGGCGGGCTGTAGGCATTGACTCAAATGAACGAACTTAATCGAATTAATCAAACTTTTTACTGAACGAATCGACAAGATCCGAGTCAGTAGAAAGAGTCGAACTTCCCATCAATATTAGCTAGCGAGTACAAAAGAGAAGGGACGTCAAGATGCAGAGAAGATCTGCCCTGCCATTGGTAGTCGCCGAACTCCGTCACTGCCTGCTCGCTGGAAATCAGCATAAAGTTGAACATTTCTCAACTGTCGCTGGGAGATTTTGTCTCCGAGAGTAGCTCCGCCCACGGTCGCCGTGATTCGCTGGCTCTCGTTGGAAACGGATTGGAGCATGCCGCTTTGTAGCGCTAGCGAGCGGACAGTGTGTACTTACGGTTAGGATCCGTCAACAAAACATGAAGTTACCAGCCTAACTTCTCTGTACGCTAGCTTGACCTGTATTAAAGTTACATAAAAATTTAGAAAAAGTTATCTAACGCAACATATATTATCTTGAAACATTAAGTATTTTCTTCTGAAACAATATATTTTCTTGAAGGAGAAATATTGTTCTACCAAAATAAATGATGTCTCTGAGAAGAGACAAGTTCTCGTCTGTGCACTTCAGACTGTATACTTCTCCAACCAGAAACAGAAGGGGGTGAAAAGGAGATACACATCGTAACATATTTAATGGCGACGTATGGGGTTTTAGACCTCCCACTTGACAATGAGGTCCCAGGCCCCTCCCACCTTAATTGCGGTTTCACTATTGCACAGTGTTGCCAAGGATTTTCTTAACTAATCCAAGATAGATAAGATTCTGTTGTTTCTAATGGAAGGAGAGTGAACCTGAGTGACCAAAACATAGGAAGGGGGTGAGTGGGCAGAGTCAAGCATCCGATTGGCTCATTGTAATATTTAGATTTTTTCCCATAGGGAAGCACACAGGATTGTGCAGTAAATTTAGGAAATTTGTGCAAAGGGTAAAGTCAACTAAATATATTTCTCCCTGTTTTGAAGTGACTACATGTAATAGCAGTAAACTATATTAACATCAAATGTTTCATTAATGATCAAATCAGCAGAATGTCAGCCCTGTTCCTTCTCACTCCACACACCCCCACATTAAAACGGAACCGAGCGCACTCGGACACTCCAATATGAATGAATGGATGCACCCTGAGTAACCATTTAAGTTTAATGAGTTTAATTAAAATGAATCTAAAGTGGTATGTTGAAAAATGAAACAGTTACTTTTTGTAAGGATTTGACATTTCAGCAAACATTAAACAACTAATTATTTTGCTATTCCTACTTCATGAGACAGAAAACCCACATGGCAACTTGATTATTATTAGCTAGTGGCAGTATTAGTGTCAAAGCACCCAAACGCAAGCTATTAGTCAGTCCAGGGACCCCATCATATGTTGTCCCATGTAGGTCACTTGGTTGGTTGGTTTCCCATGAGGGTCCAGTATGATGATGACTCTTCACTACTGTACTACTGTATCACTCTGGATAAGAATATTAGCTAAATGACTTGACACTTGTCCAAGTTGTTTTTATAACTCAGTTCACTCCATATATTTTTTATTGCAATACAATACCATTTTAGTTAGATTTTTTTCATACTTTGTTCATATTTATTATAACATCTGAAAGTCCTCTGAACAAACCTCCCTTCCTAATGTATTTGGCATTTGCAGTCATATTTTCAGTTCAGAAACGCAAACCCCTTTCCTCTGAACACCTACACCATTCAGAGACAGTTATTTCAGTACAAATCTCTACATATCCATAAAGGTTTTCTTTGTTTTACCATTTTCAAACCAAACAAACACAAACAATGTACCTTAATATGTTAATATCAGTATAATAATAATTTAAATGAAAGCTTTTTGGAAGTCTTCCCAAGGACCCTCTGCATTAACTCCATGGACGTGTGATTTAGGTTAGAGTCCTCTAGTGGCGAGACTGGGAAAACCTGCGAAGCATACTCGACAGACCAGACCGGAACTTGGGATTTTACAATGGGAGAAGTTCCACCCAACATCTTGTTTGCTGTCACTGAAAGTGGGAGTACTAAAACCACACAAACTTGACAAACTGATATTTAATTTTTTTTCAATAACAACTTAATAATCTAATAAGTCCTATTGATTTTCACAGCTGGAAAATTCCCATTTTGGCACAAGATGACTGTTAGACTTAATGATGCTTTGCTGCGCGTGAGCTGTTTTAGCCAATGTCACAATTACATTGCCCACAAGTGTGATCTGGGATTTCTATTTGCGATGCAGTTTTAAATATAGTATCTTCATACTGTATTATCAAATGTGGTTTAGTTGGAAAATACGCCAAAAGTGCTTTGTTACATTCCCTATCAAATAACGTTGTCACCCAAACCTAAAGGGAACTAAAAAATAAATAACTGGCAGACAGAAAAACAACAGATGGAGAAGTAAATAATGGATTCTGCAAAGGCATGCACATGGCTATCCACAAAAAAGTTGACTTGCAACTAATAACAATACCATAAAATATATTTGTAAATGTATATTGCCCAATTTCCCATTTTAGTCAGCACTATTGTGTCACTGCATCAATAGAAAAGGCTGATGTTGGTCCAATGGTCTAAGCCTCATCATCCTGGTACATATGTAGTACTGCAGCATAAGCTGTGACAGACATCAGCTCAAATCAAGATTTTCCTTTTTTATTACAAGAATTTTAACAAATATGGATACATTTTTCCACCTCTCCAATAAAGTCCCCAAATCCTTGTATGGTCAAGAATCAAACTCCTAATTGTGAGGTTCAGCGTCAGGTGTGGGCGTGTGTCTAAACCACTTTGTTGTCTTCATAACAAGCTCTGGGTTTGCACAGGGGCACTGACCCCTTGAGAGACCTGCAATTACTTATGTAGGTTTCAATAGCGTCCCCCACAGTGACCACCACAGGCTCCCTACTCCAAGGTGAACTCTGGACACTTGATCAGGGTAACTTGGTTAGTGACAACTAGCAGTATTGCCAAGGCATCATGCTGCATCGGCCTGTCCGGTTGAGCCCCGTCAACTGGGGAACGGTGGAACATGGCAATAGGCAAAGCAGCCACAATCTGATTTATCAACTTGAGAGTGGATTTCCTCTCCAGTAGAGCTCTCTTTTCCTCAGAACTAGATGCTCTCAGATCTGGCAGAGGCTCTGCAGGGCTGAAGTAGATCTTCACGCATCTTGTTTAAGTGCTTTTGAAGTTTATTATAGAAAGGTTTGCTAGCTAACTCTACTATTTCACGAACAGCTTACTTATGTTGTTTCATGAAGTTGTAAACAAACTGCACATCCACCCAAATGCGTTGACTTTCTGGTCGAACAATCCTTCACGGTTTTGCCAGATGGGGCGGTTTCTGGCCCAATTGCGCTATTTTTAATGAAAGTGTGTAGGTAAAAATGGGCTTGGGTTGGTTGATTTACAGGTAGGGTTGTATAGAAAAAAATAGCATGCGGGCAGTTTTATGTGAAGCCTGCAGATGATGTCGTGTTTTACAGTCAGTGAAATCTGGCAACACTGTTTACACCCTAAGCCCCACCACCACCACTTTCCCTCAACGGAATTCCCATCGAATGCCGTTTTTATAGTGGAAAGGCATCATAAGTGCCTTTCCACTATACAAATGCTGCCCACTCAACGCATGATTTAGTTTGAGCGTACGAGTGAACAACTTCCCTCACTTGCAGGGAAAATATCACCCACAATTCAATGCAAAAAGCATTCACGTGTCTAACGTCAGACTACATTTTTTGTGGGGAATACCTCAGGCACTCAGATACATTTTGTAGAAATACATTTTGTAGAGCACGTTTTATAAAACAAGAGCACGTTTCATAAAACGAGAGCACGTTTTATAAAAAAATAATTCAATGTCACCTCCAGGGCTCCGTATCTTTTTTTTGTCTACCACGTGCAGTTAAGACGATTTAAACTAAAAGGGCTCTAGTTAATCAGAAATGTGGATATTAGTAGACACACAAAACATAAGCCAACTTCGAAATGTGGGTAGTCTGGCCTTCAGTATTGCTAACGTTTTTGATGTTAATATAAAATAATGCAATTGTGGACACTCAGTACACCAGGCATTAAAAGTAACGTTATCGTTAACTTTGTTATCCCTTCCAAAAATACAGAATGTGGCAATCAGGTTTGCAACCGATTTAGCTAGGCTAACTAGCTGCTTAGCATTAGCTAATTTAGCTAGCAACTTAGCTTACGTTTGTGATGATGTCAATGCTAAACACTAAACGTCTTTCAGGATTTATGTTCAAATAGATAACATTAGATGGAAATGCTCTAGCCTACACCGCTTACATTCTTACTTTGGGTCTTTGTGTTATGTGTCCTTGATCTTCTGTCTCTTTATTCAAAATGGGTCGTGGTGATTGAGATTGTCTCTTCACTTTCAGGTCATAAATCATGGTCTTAAATGAGAGCACATATAAAAAAACGAGAGCATGTTTTATAAAACGAGAGCACGTTTAAAAAAATGAGAGTTCGTTCAAAAAAACGAGAGCACGTTGAAAAAAAAACGAGAGCACGTTTTATAAAACAAGAGAACGTTTTATAAAAAAAATAAATACATTCAATGTCAACTCCAGGGCTCCGAAGATTGTAACTTTTTTAAAACCAAAACAAGAGCACGTTTTATAAAACGAGAGCACGTTTTCAGAAAAACGAGAGCACACTTTAAAAAACGAAAGCACGTTTTATAAAACGAGAGCACGTTTTATAAAAAAAAAAAAAATTTCAATGCCACCTCCAGGGCTCCGTAGTACGAATCGTTCGCGAACTGCACATCACTAGTTTCTTCCAGCAAACATTTGCTTGAGTACTCCAAAATACAAGAACATAAGGGACAGAGACAATGTCATTCTGGAGCCCAAGGTCACGGGTTCGAGACACTGCCTGCCACCCGCTACAATATATTGCGAACATGGGTGCCAGCTGGTTCAAAAGAAAGCCTGGATGAAGTTTGAGGAAATACAACCTGAAAGAGCATTACCCCAGAGGGGATGGCGTCAAAAAGAGTTACTGGTACATTGTAATGTTGAAGAAATCCTTCATAGCTGAACAGCCTTCATTCATCATTGAAGAGCTGACTCTATGTTGTTCCTAAACCAATTCTCAAAGTGCCATTGCGGGTTTGATATTAAATTTGATTTGGCTGATGCAGAAGAGTGAGCGGAATTGTTCATCCTGCGCATACTTTAACATCAACATGGGCACATTTCAAGGTACCTTCCACACTACACCTCCCACAATCCATTGGGTTGGAGTTGCGTATTGTAGGGCAGGGTACGGTTTTGTTGTTGTAGCAAAACAAAAAGGTTACAGAACCCGTTCCCGTACTGTACTAAAAAGTGCTGAAGAGAATATTTAATTGAAGGTGTTGCATGAGGTAGGGAGGTCATAGTGACTAAACGCTCGATTGTCTGCCCTGTCTTTGATCTTGTCCACTTGATTTAAGTAAATAATTTGGCTAAATTGTTACAGTAGCTAGCTATAATGTTAGCCAACGTCGGACAAGTTATCATGATAGCAAGCTAAAATTAGCTTGCGTCTGGACGTTTTGCCGAGCTAACCGTGAGCTGCTCTATGTGGTTACAATGAGTGGTGTAATGACAGTTAGTTAATGATAGTTTCCGTGTTGTTGTATCAAAACAATGGGTTACTGTGAAGCAAATACCCAATAGCTACCTAGATTTGAGGCAGCAATGTTTCAACCGTGACTGGCTAACACAGTCAATAATTCACTACTGTGTGGCTAGCAAGTTAATCATTCATGTGCAGTATTTAGGTACTGAAGTAATAAATTTTTTTTCAGAAATGTCTCGTTGATAACATCAAACAATTAAATATAGCTAAAAACATTTATAAATTTCCAATTGCTGATGTTGTTAGCTGGATTGTCTATACTTATGCAATCACGTATGTGAATATGCTGTAACCATATTTGCGTACCCACGACGCTGTGTGAATATTCCCCAAGAAGTACCGGCCATAACTTGATGTGCTTTTTGTAACGTTACAGGTGCTGAACAAAATGAACCAGCTGCTCTCAAAATATTTTCCCATGTGGTTGATTTGTGTTCGCTTTCTCCGTCCTGAAATAAGTTGTCTTTCTAATTTTAAGTTATGTTATTATATGAGACTTGTACTAGAGAAGTGACCCTGCTGTGCTGCATTGTTTTTTTTGCCCTGTGTGACGTGTCAAAGGTTGCTGGGTGTCCCTCCCTGCCATGAGAGCTGACCAGGTCCCCATCCTCGCCTCCTTCTGCAGTTGATGGATCTGCAGCTGGTCTGGAGATGACAGACAGTGCCAGGGCCTTCCTCCGCAATGTTGCGACGGTCAGATAGCAACACAACACACCCCGTCTGACCCAAATACAAGTGATAGGCCAACACAAGGGGTTAAAGAGGGGTACATCTGCTGTGCTGAATCAGAGGACGTGTACCAACTGCTATTCTTTTATTTTTTACATAATCACCCAAAAAGTTACACTTTTGACTCATGTTCATAAACCGTACTTCTATATGATGTGGATTAATTTAGGATCCATTGTGTATTTGCAACACTGCTCTTTATTTAAAAGGAACAATTTCACCCATGTATGTACAGTTAGGTCTGGAAATATCTGGACACATACACAATTTTCATAATTTTGGCTCTGTACACCAGGCACCACAATGGATTTTAAATGAAACAACCGAGATACAATTGAAGTGCAGACTTTCAGCTTTAATTCAAGGGTTTGAACAGAAATATCATATGAAACGTTTAGGAATTGCAACCATTTTCATCCACAGTCCCCTGCAGCTGTCTTCAGTTGTTGTTTGTTTGTGGGTCTTTCTGCCTTAAAGTTTGTCTTTGGTAAGTGAAATGCATGTTCAATCAGGTTGAGATCAGGTGATTGACTTGGCCATTGCGGAACATTCCACTTCTTTGCCTTAAAAAAACTCCTTGGTTGCTTTCGCAGTATGTTTTGGGTCATTGTCCATTTGTAAAGTGAAGTTCCAGCGAATCAACTTCACTGAATTTGGCTGAATCTGAGCAGACTATATCCCTATACACTTCAGAATTCATCCGGCTGCTTCTGTCTTCTGTCACATCATCAATAAGCACTAGCGACCCAGTGCCATTGGAAGCCATGCATGGCCATGCCATCACACCGCCTCCACCGTGTTTTACAGATGATGTGGTATGCTTTGGATCATGAGCCATTCCAAGCCTTCTCCATACTTTTTTTCCTCCATCATTCTGGTACAGGTTGATCTTAGTCTCGTCTGACCAAACAATGCTGTTCCAGAACTGGGCTGGCTTTTTTAGATGTTTTTGGCAAAGTCTAATCTGGCCTTTCTAGTCTTGAGGCTTATGAATGGTTTGCACCTTCTGGTGAACCCTTTGTATTTGCTCTCGTGAAGTCTTCTCTTTATGGTAGACTTGGATAATGATATGCCTACCTCCTGGAGAGTGTTCTTCACTTGGCTGGATGTTGTGAAGGGGTTTTTCTTTACCATGGAAAGGATCCTACGATCATCCACCACTGTTGTCTTCCATGGACATCCTGGTATTTTTGTGTTGCAGAGCTCACCAGTGCATTCTTTTTTTCTCAGAATGTACCAAACTGTTGATTTGGCCACTCCTAAGGTTCCTGCTATCTCTCAGATGGATTTATTTTCTTTTTTTTTTGCAGCCTAAGGATGGCCTGTTTCACTTGCATTGAGAGCTCCTTTGACTGCATGTTGTGGGTTCACAGCAACAGCTTCCAAATGCGAATGCCACACCTGGAATCAACTCTAGACCTTTTACCTGTTTAATGTATGAAGAAACAATGAAGGAATAGCCCACACCTGTCCATGAAACAGCTTTTGAGTCAATTGTCCAATAACTTTTTGTCCCTTAAAAAAGAGGGGGCTACATATTAAAGACCTGTAATTCAAATACCCAATTTGGATGTGAATACCCTCAATTTAAAGCTGAGAGACTGCACTTTAAGCCCATATTCATTATTTAACTGTAACGTCAATATATTTTGGTAAACAGCCAAAATAACAAAACTTGTGTCAGCGTCTAATTATTTCTGGACCTAACTATGTATACTATACCAAGTCTAACATGCAATCTGGTGTAATACATTATAAGAATGTGGGTTTTTGTGTGTGTCCTACAGGGAATTAAGGACTCCATTTTGGGGATTGGAACTATTTCCAAGCTGGATGCCCGCATCCAACAGAAAAGGGAGGAGCAGCGAAGGAGGAGAGCCAGTGGGGCCCTGGCTCAGAGACGGGCCCAGAGTGAGGAACGCAAACAGGAGAGGTAGGAACTGGCACGTAATGACTATAATACCCTACTCACACTGATGAGCCAGGCTGGACTTAGCTGGTTACACATCCACCATTTCTTCTGTAACCATGTTGAAAACCATTGTTTTTGTTTTTACACTTCTGTTCTGGTAGGAATTCCTCACTATCTAACCTGGTATGCTCTTCCTAGTTGTGAAGGTTTCATATTAAGAGTTATGAGTAAAGATTTTAATAAGTGTCTACAGTATGCTACAATATGTGTGAATTCAGATATTCCTTTTTGTGCCTAATAATAATAATAATAATGGATGACAACTTCATCATACTCTTTCTTTTAGTGAACCTAAATTAGCCAGTAGGATTTTTCAGTGCTGTGCGTGGAATGGGGGAGTGTTCTGGGTAAGAACCATACTGTTCTATTTTTTAAAACCATTTTAAAAAATGTGGCTGCATGATCCAGATGCTTCAGATGTGCGGATCACGTTTTTTCTTAACTTAAGACAACAACATGGCAAATAGTAGGCCGTCAAAAAGAGCGTGATCTGAACATGCACAAAATGTGGATTCTTATTGAAAGTGCTACCTTCATCTAAATTTCTGAGAAAAGAGGGGTCCTTAGTCTTGAATTATTTTTTTAAATGAGCAACACTTTTTAATACAACATATCAATATCATTCTTGTTGGTAACCCTTCTCCCCACACTTTCCTTTAAAGCTCAGTTTGTTCCTCTTCTACCGGGTGTTTATTCCACTGCTGCAGACTCTGACAGCAAGAATCATCGGTACGTATGCCTGCCAGGATCTGTAGGGATATTCCCTCTTCTATTACAGTGTGGGAAAAAATTATTTGATCCCATGCTGGTTTTGTACGTTTGCCCACTGACAAAGAAATGATCAGTCTATGATTTTAATGGTAGGTTTATTTGAACAGTGAGAGACAGAATAACAACAAAAAAATCCAGAAAAACGCATGTCAAAAATGTTATAAATTAATTTGCATTTTAATGCGTGAAATAAGTATTTGGTCCCCTCTCAATCAGAGATTTCTGGCTCCCAGGTGTCTTTTATACAGTTAACGAGCTGAGATTAGGAGCACACTCTTAAAGGGAGTGCTCCTAATCTCAGCTTGTTACCTGTATTAAAGACACCTGTCCACAGAAGCAATCAATCAATCAGATTCCAAACTCTCCACCATGGCCAAGACCAAAGAGCTGTCCAAGGATGTCAGGGACAAGATTGTAGACCTACACAAGGCTGGAATGGGCTTGACCATCGCCAAGCAGCTTGATGAGAAGGTGACAACAGTTGGTGCGGTTATTCACAAATGGAAGAAACAAAAGAACTGTCAACCTCCCTCGGTCTGGGGCTCCATGCAAGATCTCACCTCGTGGAGTTGCAATGGTCATGAGAATGGTGAGGAATCAGCACTGAACTACACGGGAGGATCTTGTCAATGATCTCAAGGCAGCTGGGACCATAGTCACCAAGAAAACAATTGGTAACACACTACGCCGTGAAGGACTGAAATCCTGCAGCGCCCGCAAGATCCCCCTGCTCAAGAAAGCACATGTACAGGCCCGTCTGAAGTTTGCCAATTAACATCTGAATGATTCAGAGGAGAACTGGGTGAGTGTTGTGGTCAGATGAGACCAAAATCGAGCTCTTTGGCATCAGCTCAACTCGCCGTGTTTGGAGGAGGAATTCTGCCTATGACCCCAAGAACACCATCCCCACCGTCAAACATGGAGGTGGAAACATTATGCTTTGAGGGTGTTTTTCTGCTAAGGGGACAGGACAACTTCACCGCATCAAAGGGACGATGGACGATGGGCCATGTACCGTCAAATCTTGAGTGAGAACCTCCTTCCCTTAGCCAGGGCATTGAAAATGGGTTGTGGATGGGTATACACAATGACCCAAAACACACAGCCATGGCAACAAAGGAGTGGTTCAAGAAGAAGCACATTAAGGTCCTGGAGTGGCCTAGCCAGTCTCCAGACCTTAATCCCATAGAAAATCTGTGGAGGGAGCTGAAGGTTCGAGTTGCCAAACGTCAGCTTCGAAACCTTAATGACTTGGAGAAGATCTGCAAAGAGGAGTGGGACAAAATCCCGCCTGAGGTGTATGCAAACCTGGTGGCCAACTACAAGAAACGTCTGACCTCTGTGATTGCCAACAAGGGTTTTGCCACCAAGTACTAAGTCATGTTTTGCAGAGGGGTCGAATACGTATTTCACTCATTAAAATGCAAATGAATTTATAACATTTTTGACATGCGTTTTTCTGGATTTTTGCCGGATCAGGTAAGCGGAGCTGGCTAAGAAGAGCGAATGTCACTTAAAGAGTGACTGACTGACTGACCCTTGTTAAATAGCGTAGTGGTTAGAGAAGCGGACTTGTGAACTATAGGTCCCGAGTTCGTATCTCCTCACAGGCGAAGCAATGTACGCATTATGAATTATTCCTTATAGACGAAAACTTTGCTGGCTAAAACCATTAGTATCTACATTATAGTAAGCCTGAAATAAAACAGTTTACGGTTATATTGCGACTGTTTCTGGTGGATTTTCGAAGTACGCATCTGTGCATGCGTTTTGGGTCAGGATAGACAAACACATTTGCTGGCTTAACATACAGTAGTTACATTATAGTAAGCCTTAACTGAAACTGTATACGGTTATATTGCGACTGTTTCTGGCATGGAAAAGTTCGTCTTCAGTCTCGCTAGCAATTGCTCAATTCTTATGATTATTCCTAGGAAGTTAGTAGATACTAGTAAGCCTATTACTGGCTAATAAGCTGTTAAAATGGCCAGTGGCAAAAGCAATACAGTTCATAGACGCTATGGTGGAGGTAAACTTAATAAGAAATGTTAGTCAGTTTAACACAATCCTCAAAGGAGTCTAGCAACTGCTGAAACATGTAATGCCGTAGCGTAGTGGTTAAAGACAGTGCCTCTCATGTGGAAGACCTAAGTTCAAATCTATTGAGAGCAACGACATTTATTAATTATTTCTGGTAGATTCCACGATTCTCTCGTCTTTTCACTTGATGAAAAGGTTAGTTATCGTCGCCTTTATTGATAGTTACTGTATAAATGTCATTCTCGAATGAAAGAAAAAAGAATGTTGTTTTGCCATGAAAGAAAAAAATAAGTTCTTATGCCATGAAATGAAATAGATTTGACAGACTCGCTAGCAATTGCTCAATTCTTATGACTATTCCAGTAAGTTAGTAGATACTGGTAAAGCTTAGTACTGGCTAAAACGCTCTTAAAACGGCCAGTGGCAAATGGCATACATAGACCCTATTTGTGGTGGAGGTAAACTTAGTAAGAAACGTTAGTCAGTTTAACTGTATCAATGGCATTCACGAATGGCCTATTAACTATTAAAACGGCCAGTGGCAAAAGAGGATTTGTTCAGGATATACAGATGCCGGGTGTCAGTATAGACAAGAGGCTGTACTGACGGCTGGCATATGTACAACTCTGTGGTGTTGTGGTTAACGGCACAGCCTTTCATGTGGGCGACCTGGGTTCGAATCTCAAGATGGCACCATTTCCTATTGTGGGCCGGCTGAACTAGGCTTGCCTGGTTTCTTGTTTTGTTGTTATTCTGTCTCTCACTGTTCAAATAAAACTACCAATAAAATTATAGACTGATCATTTCTTTGTCAGTTGGCAAACGTACAAAATCAGCAGGGGATCAAATAATTTTTTCCCTCACTGTACGTGCTTCATATTTATTTGTTAGAAACAGTGGTAAAACTTGTCACTTAAAGAGCCATTTCCCGCCAGGTGATCCTTCTCTCCATGGCAACGTTTGGTCCTGGTTGGAGTTCATATTGACTTCAGTGTTCAGTGCTCTTTGGGTGCTCCCTCTGTTTGTGCTCAGCAAGATTGTCAACGCCATCTGGTTCCAGGTAAGGCCTCTGCCAGTTAGGACAAAGAATGAAATGTTAATTTTGCTAAAATGGCAGGACCTTACAGACGGTGAGAGAGGGAGATGAGTTAACGGGGAGAAAATTATTCTAGCCTGGAAATCATTTAAGGCATCCGCAATTTTATTGTAGGCTACTAATTGATATTTCCTACCTCATGGGTTTATCCCTCTTGATGACCCAGTTAGAGTCAGGCAATCACAACTTTAGATGGGTTGTCAGGAGGGATCCGCCAACAAATTGGCTTGGATGCCTATTTACTCGAAAGCACAATTCATCAAAAATAACTGGCCATGTTAAAGCAGATACCAGTTGCTGGCTGATATATATTGGTGCATCCCTAAAATTGAGTACATCAACATGATACTATAATGGCATGGATACACAGATGATGCATATTTCTATTTTTAGGTGGGACATAACTATTCAAGAAGTGTTGCACAATGGTCACCCGAGAGCTAAATATGTAATGCCTACACACCTCTATTACAAGCCAGCTACAGTCTCTGTTGACAATGTTTATCTTTCCAGCAATGATGGAATCGCTGGCTTCATTACTAGGAAACCTTTATTATACATGCAATCAATACAGTACCACATACAACACAATCCACACAACAACTTGACGCAGGCTACGCAACATTTACACCTCCAACAGAGTCATGGATCCCAGTTTTGAACTCATTAAGGAACGCGCGCATCTAGGTGAAGCAAAGTGTAGGCAATTCCATGTTTCTGCTGTACAATAGAAGTCAGTCTTACCTAACTCTCCAAAGGCCTTGGGGATGTTAAATGGCTTCATTAATGTTTAATTAATGCTTTTCTATGCTTTCCCTGACACAGGTTAAGAATTTCATACATGTTATTGCTATTATATGCTTTCTAAATGCTGTTGCAGTCTTTGCCCGAGGATCTTGGGACTTTAACATTTGCCACCCAGTAAAATGAGTTGTTCATTTGCCCTCTGGTTGTCTGCTGTAGGACATAGCAGACCTGGCGTTTGAAGTGTCTGGTCGGAAGGCCCAGCCCTTCCCTAGCGTCAGTAAGATCATTGCTGACATGCTCTTCAACCTCCTCCTCCAGGCACTCTTCCTGATTCAGGTACTGTAGTACAGAAATGTACGTTTTCATGTGTCTTCAAGTTCTTGAAGTTTACTCATATGACCTGTCAGTCAGAAGGGGCCGCTGAGGTTGTGTTGGAAGGAAAACTACTGGGATCTTTGTGATTTATAACCTTCAAGTGAACTCTCAACATATAAGCTCATCTCCTCATTGTTCTGGTCCTCTAGGGTATGATTGTGAGTTTATTCCCCATCGACGCAATTGGACAGATGGTTAGCCTTCTCCACATGTCTCTGCTCTACTCCCTCTACTGCTTTGAGTATCGCTGGTTCAACCATGGTAAGCCTCGTTTCTACTCAAATATATCTTGTCCAAGTGTTGTTTATGGTATTTTATGTATTGCGCAATATCTCAACCGTTGAAAATCTTTCATCCAAGGCATTGAGATGCACCAACGGCTATCCAACATTGAGAGAAACTGGCCCTACTACTTTGGATTTGGTCTCCCCATGGCTCTGTTGACTGCTCTCCCCTCTTCATATATAATCAGGTGAAACTACCAATGTCTCCACTCTTTACATTTTATAAATTCTAATGATTCATTAAAATCATCCATTAAAATCATGTTTTCTTCTCTAGTGGCTGTCTGTTCTCCATCCTGTTCCCTCTGTTCATCATTAGTGCTAACGAGGCCAAGACTCCAACCAAACTATAGTGAGTATGGTGCACTGGATGCTGTAAGACCGGTGATCAGTGACACCCTCTTCCCTGCTCACTCACTCTCGTCTCCCCACACAGCCACTTCCAGCTCCGCCTCTTCTCTCTAGTCGTACTGATTAGCAACAAGCTTTTCCACAAGACAGTCCACCTGCAGTCCTCACTGACCTCGTCCTCCTCCACCGAGAAACTGCCCCCCTCCCCCCACACCTCACCTGCCCGCCAGAGGCCCCTGCCCTCCCAGTGACGGCAACAGGGGAGCAGCTCAGAAGCTCTGTTCACTAAACCAACAGATGAGCTGTTGATTTTGTTGGGAAGGATCTCTGGTAATGTTGGGCGGAGGATAGTGGAATGACATTTGTTTGGTTAAAGGGGGGTTTTGTGTGATATTAGATTTGATTGACTGCCCTGTGCCTCACACTTAAACACATTATTATATCTTTCTCTTGTATTGTTTTTTTTTTTAATGTATGATGTGCCATTCGAGTCCTTTAAATACATCACAAGCAGTCATATACATTGCTATCCTTTTTTTCCTTTGCTCTTTTCAATTCCAACTCAAATGGTTATCTATTCCTTGTTTTAATGTTTTTTACCCAGTGACTGATCCACAAATGCTTTCTTTAAAACGCTCTGTGGAAGAGAAATTATTTTTTTCTAGGATTTCTTACATTATATTCTGAATGACAGATGGAGCCTTTGACACTGGTCACATAATTCTGTGTATTTCTTTGTAAATGAGCAGAGATAAAACCAGTGACTATAGATGTTCATCAAAGTGAGACTAAAACAAGCATTTTTTTTCCTCCATTGACGGTGGTGACACTTGCAGTGTTCAGAAGTGAAGCACAAGTGTTGTCTGTTGACGTACATTTTTCTGCTATGGCTGCGTGTTAACAGGCAGCCCAATGAAGAGCTTGTCTTTTTTACCTTTTACAAATCTTTTTTTTTTTTGTTCAATCACATCAGATATTTGCACATCAACCATTTCAGAGCTAATTTGACTGGACAAAAGACAAATTACTTATTAAAAAAGTTCAAAACTGCAATGTCTACGTAAACACATTTTAAGTGGCATTCCTCTAAACCTGATAGAATGTTGCCTAGTTCATAAGTTGCTGTTTTGTCTGTGAAGCCAGGATCTGATTGATGCTCCTCTGGCTGGAAAAAAGCCAGGAGTAAACTTACACGGTGGGATTACAAGGGATTTCTTTTTCATTATTATTTCGAAAGTGCTTTTTGACTGCAGGTTGGGGTGTCTTAATTTGTATACTGTCAGCGTGTGAGCTGGTCTAAACATCCCACAAGAAAGGATAAGTATCCTTGACAAATCAACGTGTGGTTTTTGGAAGTAAAGCAAGCTGTTTTGAATAATAGGTTTTTCTAAATGTGTTATTAGACAAGTGAAGCTGTATCACTCTGCTGCTGGGACAGATCAGATGAAACTGCCAAATTGCTTTTTACATCAGTTCCACTTCTGCTTCGATCGATTGGACACAAAGCACTCTAGTGTAGAAACTAGGAATATCTCACTGACCTAAGTTCTGACTGAAGGGAGAAAGGATGTGGCTGTGTTATTTACCCCCTTGAGCAGTGGCAAGTCTAAATAGGTGGTGTGGGCTTCATGTTTTACCCTTGGCTTTGAATGTTAAACCAAAATCCCCCCATCGGGGTGGCCATCATCTGGCTTTCACCTAATCATCTTATCACCTAGTCATCTTATCACAGTGTTTGGGTGGGCAGGTGTTTTGAAACAGTATGTAATACTTGTTAAAAGGGTATAGTGTTTATGTATGCAGATTGATATTTGTGAATGCGTTTTTGTAAAACTATTAAGCCTAATTTCAATAAAATGGTCTGTACTACATCTACTTTCAGGTATTCTAGATCAACAATTATTTTTATGACCAAAACATGACCGCTCACAGGTGAAGCAAATAATGTTGATTCTCCTAACAAGGGCACATGTCAAGTTCTGGGTAGATTAGATGGTAAGCTAACAATCCGTTCTAGTAGTCAACATGTTGGGTGCAGGAGAAATGGGCAGGAGTAAAGACCTGAGCAACTTTAACAAGGGCCAAGTTTTTATGGTCAGATGACTGGGTCAGAGTATCTCTGAAACGGCAAGGCTTGTGGGGTGCTCCCGGTCAGCACTGGTGAGTACCTACCGAGAGTGGCCCGAGGAGGGACAAACCAGCGACAGGGTGTTGGGCGCTCAAGGCTCATCGATGCGCAAGTGCAACAAAGGCTATCTCATGTGGTCCGAACTGACAGAAGGTTTGCTGAGGTACAAGCCACAGAAAATTTCTATTATAATTACGGGAAGAATTTGTCACAATACATAGTACATAAGCAAGTGGAGGGAGTGTGATGCCTGGGCAATGCTTCTGCTGGATGTGGATGTCATTTTGACACATGCCACCTACTTAAACATTGCAGACTAGGTACACCCCTTCATGGTAATGGTATTCCGTGGTGTGGTGGCCTGTGGATGCCGTGACCTATTTCAGCAGGATAATGCACACTGCACACATTGTTTGGGAATAGTTTGAGGAACATGATGAAGAGTTCAAGATGTTGCCCTGGCCTCCAAATTCCCCAGATGTCAATCCAATTGAGCATCTGTGGGATGAGCTGGACCAACAAGTCCGATCCATGGTGGCTCCACCTCGCAACTTACAGGACTTGAAGGATCTGCTGCTAATGTCTTGGTGCCAGATACCACAGGACAGATTCAGGGGTCTTGTAGAGTCCAGGCCTCGGCGGGTCTGCACTGTTTTGGTGGCACGAGGAGGACCAACAGCATATTAGGCAAGTGATCATAATGTTTTGGCTCATCAGTGTAGAGTGCATTGCAAAATTATTTTAAGCTGCAGGATCGTACTCACCTGGACACAAGTATATATACAGTACAAGTCAAACGTTTGGAGACATCCATTCACTTGAATGCATTCATTCTATAAAAATACACCAGTGTTCAGGACAATAATATGTGCAATACATTAAAGTAACTTAGCAGAAGCCTTCTCCAGGGCGATATACAGTGCTGCATACATTTTCATACTTTTTGTGCAGGCCCCCTGTGGGAATTGAATCCATGGTGTTGTAAGTGCCATGTGTTATTAACTAAGCTAAATGAGACAGAATATTACTTTTTGTATTCCAGTAAAAGACTTACAATGCCCTCCAGGGGTATTGGAACAGTAAATTCAAAATTGCTGAACATTTAAAGCATAATTATGAAAAGATGATTAAAAGATGAATATGAGGTAAAAGTTCAGAATGACATCTTTTATATCTGAGTGTTTACCACTTATCTTTCACCAACCAAAAATAACAGCACAGTAAAATTACTTTGGACAGGGACAGCTACAAGTCTTTTGAGCCTGGTACTCCTGAGAAGTGGTCAAAGTCCTCATGTCCTCCTAAGTTTAAACGGAGCAGGAGACAAGGAGCATTTTGAGAGCGCATTCCTTAGATTAACAAGGATTTACAATGGAGAAGAAGTGACCCTACTCCCCCTGGCACTCCTGAGGTGTGAGTCTGCAACACATCATCAAACTCTTGGTATCATCCTTTGAGATGCTTTGCCAAGCCTTTACTGCAGCCATTTTGAGCTGTTGACTATTTTGGGGAGTTTCTTACTTCAGTCTCCTCCAATGAAATGCATGTTCAATCGGATTTAAATCAAGACATTGAATTGGCCATTCTAAAACGTTTCACTTCTCCTGATAAACTCCTTTTGCGGTAGCAGTGTAATTTGGGTTGCAGTGTGTTTTTTGTTGCGTTGTGAAGTGCCGCTCAACGAGTCTGGTGGAATTTCATTGTACACTGAAGAGGCATCTATATGCTGGCCTTCTAGGCAGAGTTGCAAAGGAAAAGCCATATCTCAGATTGGCCAAAAAAAATAAAAGATTAAGATGGGCAAAAGAACACAGACACTGGACAGAGGGAGAACTCTGCCTAGAAGGCCAGCATCCCGGACTTGCATTTTCACTGTTGACGTTGACTGGTGTTTTGCAGGTACTATTTAATGAAGCTGCCAGTTGAGGACTTGTGAGGCGTCTGTTTCTCAAACTAGACAGTCCAATGTATTTGTCCTCTTGCTCAGTTGTACAGCGGGGCCTCCCAATCCTCTTTCTATTCTGGTTAAAGACAGTTTGCGTTGTTCTGTGGAAGGGAGTAGTGCACATAGTTGTACACAATTTTCCATTTCTTGGAAATTTCTCACATGGAATAGCCTTCATTTCTCAGAACAAGAATAAATTGACAAGTTTCAGAAGAAAGTTCTTTGTTTCTGGCCATTTTGATCCTGTAGATGAACCCACAATTGGTGATGGTCCAGATATTCAACTAGTCTAAAGAAGGCCAGTTATGTTGCTTCTTTAATCAGCACAACAGTTCTAACATAACTGAAAAAGGCTATTCTAATGATAAATAAGCCTTTTAAAGCAATTAAATTGGAATGGCAAACACACCGTACCATTGGAACACAGGACGGATGGTGGCTGATAATGGGCCTCTGTACACCTATATAGATATTCCATTAAAAATCAGCTGTTTCCAGCTACCATAGTCATTTACAACATTAAGAATGTGTGTATTTATGCATTTGTTTATCAATTTGATGTAATTTTAATGGACAACAAATATGCTTTTCTTTCAAAAACTAGGACATTTCTAAGTGACCCCAAACTTTTGAACGGTTGTGTACATGGTTGCAGGGGTGTATAATTTGGGGGCACGAGGGATCAGAACCCCACCCCCCCCC
>JACXGI010003523.1:0-22685 GCA_016801175.1 Esox masquinongy | reverse complement strand
TGTCTCCAAAGTTGCTAACTTTGGAAGTTTACCATGCCCATCCCATGTGATCTTAAGTCTTGAAAGTTGATATAAAGTTCAATCTCCTCACAACGAACAATTTTGCCGGGGAGTCATGAAGTCCACCACATTCAATTTTCTGCCATTTAGGCTTTTATTAAAACTGCTTTAAATGCTATTTCTAGCGTACCAAATGACCAATCTTCACATAACTGGATATTTGGCATCAATGGAGCAAGGTCTCAAAGAAAATCAATTGAGACAAAATCAATGGTAACAAAAATGGCCGCCATTGCCCAATAAACATTAGTGTGGGTGGGCCTGGTACATACATGCATATAAATCAGACAGGAATATTCATATTGCAAAATATGCATTGGTATACATGTTCAAAACAATCTCAAGACTCAACATATGCAAACAATTTCAGCTCAACCACACTGGGATGCAAAATACAAATGTTCATAACGTTGATCAATTTGACTAAAAGTGATGAAATACCTCACACATGATGAGGGAAATTAATCTAGCTAAGTATGGTTCACTTTGGCCAAATGGTGGTACTGTTGTACCACAAAAAACATTCAAGCAAGTTCAATGGCTCTTAGCAACCATCCGGCCAAATTATAGGTTTATTGAGGGGTGGGGCTCAGTAGGGCTAGACGTTCCTCATCTTTACCACACTCAACTGCAATTGGTGGTGCTGTAGACCATTCTTTTTAATTATTTAATTCCATTAACATTCAAATCAAGCAGGTTTTTGTACAAATATGACTTTAGAATCATGCAAAATTACCACAGTAAATGCATCAAGAAACAGATTAAAAAAGACTGAAAGTTTGCTACCATTGACGTCGTTAGAACCTATTCAGGGGGGCTTCGGCCAGCGAAAGCTATTTTGAGAGGAAATTATTTTCATCTTACTAAAAAAACGTGAACACAATTGTGACATTTTGAAATTAGTTAATATAACCCAAAATCTTTAGAGAACATCTTTTGTATATATTTGAACTTTACGTTATTGTTCATGTATTTGTCACATGAAAAGATATAATCAAATATTTGCAAAAATGTGAGGGGTGTACTCACTTTTGTGAGATACTGTATATCGGCAAATTAACCGAACAATTGGGTGCAAACTATTTAAATGACGAGCAAGCTAGCTGCCTGTCTGTGCACAACAAGCTAGCTAGTGGCATTGGTTTCCAATGGAGAGACATGCCGGTCTTCAGAGGCAAATATCTCAAAATGTTTGTTATATTTTTTTTATTTCTTCAAATGGGGCATTTTAATTAGGACAATCTCCTCTTTTTAATAATGCGCCATTGACTGTCTTCAAACGCTAGACTAGAAATAGTCAAAAGTTGCAATTTTTTAAATACTTCCACATAACGCAGGTTTAAGTGCAATGATACCATATAGGACCAGATGTTTACTTCCTATACAAGTTGTTATTTTACAATTTCGTCATGAAATTAGGTTAAAGTAGTAAAATCAAAGAGGAGACCTTTTTGGTGCCCTTTTGAGGAAATGTAATTTTAAGCTTTCAGGTCAGAAGGACCTTAAGGTTTGATTCAATTCATTTGTTATGGCCTAGTGCTATCGTTCCAGCTCAGCTGGCGTTCTTTGGCCATTTTACTGGCGTGGGTGATTTTTTATGCGTTCTATTGTCCAGCCTACTAGTGTAGGCTAGACAAAAAAATGTCTACCTAAAAATAAAGATATTTTTAGGTTTATTGACAAACCTAAACATATCTCTCTTCAGTCATAATTAATAGATGGATATTCAAAAGTACCTGATAAGACAGAAGAAGTGAACAACAGCTAAGTAAGAGAATTAAAATGTAGGATCAATAATTCACTGCACAATTGTATAACTTATGTAGCCCGGAGATTGTCTGGACTGGCTTAGCGAGTAAAGGTAGTGAGGGACAAGGAGAGTCGTGATTTTGGTTTTGAGGCTACGTTTGGTTTTGTCTTTGGGGGGGGGGGGTCGAGATGGTTAGTCTTGTTACGAGAGAAATCTGAATTTTTGTAAATTATAGAAATTGTATATTTCACTGTTTTAACAGTGTCGGGGACCAACTAGTAACAAGACTAGATAGCGACTCCATATACCAGCAATTCTATAGTTTCCTTTCGGGTTGTCTGTGATATCAACTTGTTAGTTTAGGTTAGCTGCTAGCTAGCCTATGAACTATAACGTTACCATAGCAACCTATCAAGTATCTTTCCATAGCAAGTATCTTATGCAGTAAGAAGTCTGGCCAGTGGCGATTCTAGCTTGTTTGGCTCCCTGGGCGAATCCCCGTTCAGATACAAGATCTATACAAAAATAAGACTCAGTAAGGACATCTTGCACCCGGGCCTGGCATCACAATGCTACGCTAGTGCTGTATACCTTTATCTTTTGCGTGTTTCTCTTTCCTCTTTTCCTGAAACTGGGCAACTGATGGCTTAGACATTTTCTTGTCCATTTGTGTTGATTTGGCACTCCAGCATCAATATACAGCACCGTCAACCAAGAGTCAAGACTAAAACAATTCACCTTGGTGGTGTGCAGACAGTTTTTTTGCGCAAACCAACGATTTTGCACAAACCAGAAAAAAAATGCAATGATATATGTTTGTGGAACTATATATTCACAGTACTATGAATTGTGGTTTATTCGGTAGCTTAGTGTGACTGATTTTACTAATTGCATTAGTACTGTATAAAGTTAGAGCTGCGCTGTTTGATAGATTCCCCCGCTCCCCCTACTACCTGAGCCTTAGTCTGCCTAGTTTACAAACTAGAATCAGGACGCCTACACCGACAAGGTTAATTGACCCACAGTCGCACACGGTGACATAATTTACGCGTTGTGCAAATGAGCGATAGATAACCAATCACGCAAATGTCACCATTCCGATTTATTTTTAGCGTTCACCTCGTGACGTCCCCAGCAAGATGCTGCCCTGGGTTGCTGCCCATGTCGCCCATACCTAAATCCGACGCTGAGTCTGGCTTAGGTATATCAAACACCGTGTGAGTTACAAGTAGGCAAATTCAGATAGCGACCCTAGGTGCCAGGAGAGCCTAGGGTTTCCTCTGAGTCTTGAAGAAATCTTCGGCTTACCAACAAAAGCAAGCCCTCCGTGGTCCACCAATGCACTGGACTGTCCTGACTCTTTGGATCATGCCCCACACATGCACACACATACTTAGTGAAAGGACATTTATAAAACAATAATTTGCTGTGCGTTATAGTTATTGATTAGACACCATACTGATAAGTTTGTTTGAATTGTACAGTTATAAGTAATTAATGCTATTAGATGATAAGTTGTTGTTTCCAATCATTTTAATACTAGTCCTCAACTGAAATGTTCTCTTGTGTATTTACCAGGGTTCCCGTGGCTCCTTAAATCTTAAAGGGTCTTAATAAAATCTGGGAAATTAAGATGATGAGTTTTTTTAAATTTACTGTAAATTTGCTGTAGGTACTAATTATGCAAATGGTGCATTTAAAACAGATGGAAAAATTGTCACGCACAGTGGCACGGTAGGTAAAACGTCTAATTAGCGTGTATTTATTTGATTAACTTTGTATTAGATAATGAGAGACTCCGCCATTAATATACGTTTTACATTACGTTGGCTAGCTACAGATGTTGATATCTGGCACGCAGCCATATTTTCGTTGTCATCAGGAGTTGCTGGATAGGGTTGAGCCAAGATGGGTAGATGCAAGTTGAATGAAAAATGGTTGGAGGAAGATATGTTTCAGAGGTGGTTGGCGCTGGCAGGAAAAGAGTATGAGGAATGGTGCAATTTAATGGCACTAGACTGAGAAATTGAGAGGAGAGCAGCAGAGCTACGCCGTAAGTCTTGAGGAGAGTTTGGGGTGGTACGAAACAATGTTGGGGTAATATTGAATGGCTTACGTAGGAGCTGCACTACAGCCATCGAGTGTTTCGAGTTGCCATCAGCCATCAAACATTTAGTAACGTCCCATTTGAAATAAATGACTGCTGCTATACTACTCGCGTTGCGTCACATCCAGTGGCAGTGTCCAAGCTTCACGAAACGCTGAGGTTGAAGTCTTGTGTTCATTCTGTCTTGTGAATTAAAATAATAAGTAATATATTAGATTTTGGGGCGTATTGGATGTATGGACTCATTCAAAACTCATACAAATAGTGGTAACTCATATTACAAATTACAGATTTGCAGCATATGTTTGTTTCAGCTCTTTGGACTTCTGGCATTACTTTCGTCTGCCTATTTTCTGGACAGACTTTTTTTTTTACCAACCTTGCTATGGTAAAAGTTGGAAAATGGACGGTGAATGACTGATCATTGAAGTGGAGAGGTATAGGTTTTTGTATGTCCCAATTCACCCACAATAAAGACATTACCTTGAAGGAGCAACTTAATAATTGTGAAAAACATAAACAAAGATATTTTACTTACTCATTATTAAAAAATAACGTTCTTCGTCTGCTCTTCTACCCTTTTGAAGAAACACACTCAGTGTAGCAGGTAAAACATCAGGTTGACCCGTCGATGATGGCAATGCAACGCAACAGGTATTGTGTTGTTACACCATTACAAAAACCTATACTAAAGTAGGACTCAATAAATTGTCTCTTTTCTATCAAATAAGTTGTTTAGACATTTTTGGGGTCTTAAATTATATTTGTTGAGGTCTTAAAAAGCATTAAATTTGACTTATTGTGCAAGAACCCTGCTTCAGATAATTATTTTTAAACTAATTGATTTACTCTACTGAAAGAGGCAGCAATGCAAGTGTCTTTGGAAGTGGCAGTTCCATTCAACAATAAAAAAGAAGCTATGATCAAAATGTTGCCGGTATGGCTTTGATAAGAATAACAGGGTAAAAAATAGATGATGTTGGGGCCTCCCAAAATCACTAAAACCGCCACTGTGGGAAACGATAAGGATGAAAGAAAGATAAAACGAAACAGATGCGCTGCTATTACTTTTTCGAACGCTAGGGAAACGACCCACTTTTGAGTCAAGCTCGTGGACTTGTCGCTGTATATATTTCCTCACCTCCTTAAATCCAGCTCTTCCAAGCAGTAAGGACACGTCACTGGAAGGGAGAGCGGCTTCTCTGGCCTATTTGAATGATAGCTAATACACGAATCAGGAATGAGGTAGTTCTCTGAAGCCCGATACAAAACCAATAAACACGTTGCATTGTATGGTTGGGCGGGATTCAACAGGGACTGAACGGTTGTAGGTAAGTGTGGCTCTGAATATCTGGTAAATCAACATATTTAACAAAATATATAATTAAACATCCTTATGGTTGGTTGTGGGTATATTCTGAAATGAATCACATGGTGTAACTTTGAGAATAGGTTAAAGTACGGCTTATTCATTCATACTGTTAAAGTTAGCTATCTAGTTAGCAAGCTAGCCAACTTAGCTTGTGTCAGAAGGCTCAGCATGGCTTGAGAGTTTAATGGAATCTGTTGTATGTTTACCGAAACGTAAAACCAATCATGTAGCTAACTAAATACTCCTTGCGTTCAGGTCAATACTTGCATGCATACAAACTGCACATTATTTAGATTAACGACGCATCATTACCTAGTCAGAAAACGCGTTAGCTACTTGCAGTTATGCCGCGTCTAGTCATTACTGTACATATTTAAAACTCGTCTCAGCATTTTGCACTTTATGTTGCTATTTCTGTCTTCTAAACACAAAACGAATAACCTAATTGATTTGGTTAGGGAATAGATAACTATGAATGATAAGAAAGGTTTGCAGTCTGGAGTTGCATCCATTTCCTGGTTTGGTGCCTCTCGCCACATCAAGCTCGCAGTGCGCGTGTCCTTATCTGGTTGGAACAAAGTTATGCACGTCTTTTAAAGTCAGTGATTTCATTAGGCAAGTAGTGTTGGCGTCTTTCTAGTTTTTAATTGATGGTCTTTGAATTGCGGTGGTAAATGTTCTCCCTGGGCTAAAAGCTGACCGGCTGAGTCAAATTGCATTGCTGCTCTTACTGATGTTCCGAAGGTTGGAATGGTTGTTGCTGCCTTACCTGCATTGCTAATTTAAATCATAGGTACTGAGGGATAAACCAAGTTGTCCCTCCCTGTGTGAAGATGACGAAGTTGGGCTTTCTGCGGCTGTCCTATGAAAAACAGGACACATTGCTGAAGTTGCTCATCTTGTCTATGGCTGCAATCCTCTGTAAGAACATATACCTTATGACCTTTTCTGGTACACCAAACTTGTATTATTTTTAATATTATGAATGCAGTTGCCCCTTGGCAGATAACACAACGTGTAAAAATATGTTGTTCTTTATTTCCCCCTTCTGCTCAGCTTTTTCCACCAGGCTTTTCTCTGTGTTGAGGTTTGAAAGTGTCATCCATGAGTTTGATCCGTGAGTCCAAAGCTTTGTATGATGCCTTAGAAATACTCAGGCTGATTTCAGTTTAAGATTTTGAATCAAAACTGTTTTGTAAAGACCGCATGTTATGCTGTTTCATCCTCAGGTACTTTAACTACAGGACAACCCGCTTCTTGGTAGAGGAGGGGTTCTATAACTTTCATAACTGGTTTGATGACCGGGCATGGTACCCTCTGGGAAGGATCATCGGTGGCACTATTTACCCAGGTAGGATGACATGTACAACATGCCTGTACTTAACAATTTGCATTGCAGTGATTTTTCTAGACATTAGAATACTCTGCTATTCTTGGGGCAGTCCTGTGAAGTTTGTTGACTCTGTGTCATCAACCCCTGATCTGTCGCCCTCTGATATGCACAGCCTTTTTGTGATTGTGTTAGCCCAGCTAGACTTTCTTTGGCTAGTGCAAGCTGCTTGTAGTGCCTGCTACTTGTCCTTTAATAATTTGTCTTGTCTTTTTTTTTTTCCCCAGGCCATTTTGTATACATTTTTGAGGTTGGCAGGTATGAATTAATCCCATGTTAACACATGTGCTGTCCTTTTCCCTCAGGTCTGATGATCACTTCTGCCGCGCTTTACCATGTCCTGAACTTTTTCCACATCACTATCGACATCCGTAATGTCTGTGTCTTCCTGGCTCCCCTCTTCTCCTCCTTCACTGCCATTGTCACCTACCACTTCACCAAGGAGCTGAAGGTAAGGTGCAGCCCACATCCTCTTTAGTTGATAGAAAAGGCATAGAATTAGGCTCCAAATCAGCGTAGTGGTTGAAGTCACTGCTTTGCATTACATCTGCGTCAGTGCGGGGAAGAGTTCAAATCCTGGTTGCAGCATACCGACTGCGCCTGGGGGTCCGGCACTGTCTTGTGTGGATGGGTACGGTAATGGCCGGGCCGGGGTGGGAGGGTATGCTGTCCTACAAGTGCATGGATTCCAGCTAGTACTAATGGCTAAGTAAGAAGTGTCATAACAAGCAGAATGACTTTGTGAGACGTGTTTCAGAAAACTTGTCTCAATTTTCAAATCTCTCATACATGCAGGGAGTTGCTGTCATAAAGCAAGGCCATAAGTTCAAATTGGAACAAAGAAATGTCTGTAAACTTGGAGGTAGTCTAAAACTTCAAAAATGAAGAAAAAAATGAGAAATGTACTTGATTTTGTGGTTTACATATCTACCATCTTCTGTTTAAAGGATGCAGGCGCAGGGCTACTTGCTGCTGCTATGATAGCAGTGGTACCTGGCTACATTTCCCGTTCTGTCGCCGGCTCCTATGATAATGAAGGTACAGAACATTCCTTAACCACACGGATATGCTTAAGGTTTTGGAAATGTTGTAATAATTTCTTGTTTTTCCATCCAGGTATTGCAATATTTTGTATGCTGCTGACCTACTACATGTGGATCAAGGCCGTTAATACAGGCTCCATCTATTGGTCCGCCATGTGTGCTTTGGCCTACTTTTACATGGTGAGACTAACCTCTAAAATAAATAAACTTTTAGGAACATTAACAACAATAGACAGAATTTAGAAAATTGAAGTTACATTAACTTATTCTCTGAAGGTTGTGACATTTTTCTCAGTTCATCTGAGGGAACATGGCTGTGTTTAAGATGAACATGCATAGCAAAACCCCTGAACAGACTAGACCAAGCACGCAAATATGTCTTTGTCTCCAGGTGTCCTCCTGGGGTGGCTATGTATTCCTGATCAACCTCATCCCCCTCCATGTGCTGGTCTTAATGCTAACTGGCCGCTTCTCCCACCGTATCTACGTTGCCTACTGCACTGTCTACTGCCTGGGAACCATCCTCTCTATGCAGATCTCTTTTGTTGGCTTCCAGGTAAAAAAAAAAAAGACTCACTTGGACCCTCCTCCTGCCTTAGCATAGACTTAGTAGCTCTCTAAGTTGCTTTAGCTAGAATACCTATTTTTTTAGACCAACTTCCTCTCCATTAAATGTTATCTTTACAATGCTTAAGGCGTGCGTGTACAGACCTTTTTACCAGTCGATTTTGGGATAACTAACATACTGCCTCTAACATAATGTCTAACATAATGTCTCTCTTGTCTTGATTGAAGCCTGTGCAGTCATCTGAGCACATGGCAGCATTTGGAGTGTTTGGCTTGTGTCAGATTCATGCCTTTGTGGATTACCTGCGCAGCAAGCTGAATGCACAGCAGTTTGAGATCCTTTTCAAGAGTGTCATCTCCCTGGTGGGCTTTGTACTGCTCTCTGTGGGCACTGTCCTTATGCTGACCGGTAAGAGGCCAATACTGCTGTGTTTGTAATCAACTCTCCCACTCAGGCCAGGGCAATGGCTCTACTCAATGTAGGCTTCTACCGACAGGCCGGTGTGGTCGTTCAAAGCCTGTTTTTAACAGTTAATTACATTCCTTGATCAACACATTCACTTGAGATGCCGTATACAGATAAAGAAAACTGCCTGTCCACATCACAACTAGGACTTTGGTAGTGCCTTCATTTTGGCTTGACGTTACTTAAGTGCATTGTTGTGATTGGGTTTTTCAGGGAAGATCTCCCCCTGGACGGGTCGCTTCTACTCGCTCCTGGACCCGTCTTACGCCAAGAACAACATCCCCATCATTGCCTCTGTGTCTGAGCACCAGCCCACCACTTGGTCCTCCTACTATTTTGACCTTCAGCTGCTGGTCTTCATGTTCCCAGGTTAACATGCTCTCAATTAGTCTGAAGTGGTAGATTCTGGCTGGTGAAACGAAACAGCAAAGTGATATTTATGTAAATGGCTTGAATATAAACTGTTGGAACAAACTTCAGACAACTTTTGAAGAAAGGTGTTACTTAAAGTTCTGTCACTGCATCAGAATACCTTTTCCCTGTTTTTGAGTCAGTTTAATTGTCTTTTTTGTTTAATATAATTTGCTGAACTTTTAAATGGGCACCTCTTGAAGATGCATTGCCACTAAACACTAAAATCATTCTTAAGTTCCAGGCCTCAAGCAGTCAGTGCAATATGCCACCCATATATTATATTCTCTATCCAACGTATATTATTTGGCTAATTTTGGAAAGGGGAAGTAACATTTTGGATTGTGTCAGCACCATATTGTTTTTTTTTTTTATTCATTTGGGGGTATAATGTCCTTCTAAAAGTGACTACAATTTTGCTACTCAGTCCTACAAAACAAAATTGTAGCGCCAGAAATGTATTAAATATACGAAAATGATCCACTTTCCCTTAAAGCATGGCGGTTGTGGCATAATGTAAAATGAGATGTTAACTTGGCTCGGCAGAAAATCATTTTGAGATCCACTGCATTTTAGTCGCGGGATTTTTGTTGTTGCTTTAACCCCTGATTCCACTGCTGTTTTACAAATCTGATTTGCTTCCTCCTGCCAGTGGGACTGTATTACTGCTTCAATAACTTGTCTGATGCCAGGATCTTCATCATCATGTATGGAGTCACCAGCATGTACTTTTCAGCTGTTATGGTAAGTCAGCTGGCAGATTGGATGTTGAATAAGAGGAATATTTTAAATGTATGGTGTCAAATAAGACTTTCTGGTCATGTGAGTAGAAAAATACACATTGTTACTTAACTGTGTGCTCTTCTGGCATCTTCATTTACCATGTCTGGCAGTGTATGATTGGTGTTCATCATTTGATTCTTTCACTTGAGCTAGCATACGAGCTATCGGAAAGGCAACTGACTAGAGGTTTTAATGAAACACATTTAATTGCCCGTCTCCCGATCTGGTATTCAGCTTGATCTGTGTGAAGTGTAATATGTAATATATTGTTGCAAATTAAAAAAAGGAAATATCCTGATATGCATTGCCCTTTTTAATTATTCCCGCAGTAAAGCATAAGATTAACAAGTGTAATTATTATTTTTTTTTTTTTTAATTCTAAGGTGTTTGTGCTAATGCTGGTTTCACCATTTTGAAATGAAAACAGTTTATACAGGACTTTCACAGAGACGATTTGGCTCAGGTATAAATCTCAGGATCTGCGAGGTTCCACTAAAGATAAGATTTTGAGTCTGAATTATTCCTTTTGCGCCTCTCCTCAGGTCCGTCTGATGTTGGTTCTAGCCCCAGTAATGTGCATCCTGTCAGGCATTGGTGTGTCCCAGGTTCTCACCACCTACATGAAGAACTTGGACATCAGCCGTCCAGACAAGAAGAGCAAGAAGCAGCAGGATGCCACCTACCCCATCAAGAATGAGGTAAGAGAGGTTCCTTTGAAGTGCAGATTCTAGGGCAGTATTGTAGTGTGATTTTACTGGATTTCATTCCAACTCAGATTTTTTTGGATATAGGGTCTAAGGGATGTCAGACACAGTTCTTACAGAGATCTTTAAATACTGGAATATCTTGCAAAAATCAGCTAATGGAATACTTAAACAGATTAATCTCAATATATGTCCATAATTATTGTAGCAAGTTATCAGCTCACCAACATTGTCTATGAACAACACTGTATAACGTTAGAATAAATTCAAATATAAGTAACAAGGATATCTTGTCCAAAAGGTATTTTATATTTGTCAGAGTAAACATCTAAAATACTTTTTACAGACAGTTAATGTAGTGGAAGACTCAACAAATGCTGTCTGCATCTGATGAATAGTACTTAGAGGTCATTTCCTTGAGGGACAGAAGGAAATCCAGGGATGTGCTTGCTCAGCTGCTGAAGTTATGGAAAATCCTGTAAGAAATTTGGAAGAATTTTATTTTTCACATGACTGCTTGGAGAAATGTCCAGATTTCTTTCAGTTTTGCATTCTAATGTTGGCCACACAAAATACTGACTTGAATTAGAATATTTTTGTTCCTTTTAATTGTAGTCATGCTTCTCAGTGTTTGCCTTTGTTATATAGTGAATTTTCAAACAAACATCAGATAATGGCTTAAGACCTTTGTATAGTACTTTGCATGTATGAAGGAAAGAATTGAAGGAAGAATTGTGCAGTCCAGTTGAAGGGGGAGTGAATGATGACATGCAAAATTAAGTGTGTGGGAATTGATAATTGGAAGCAGTGTTTATGCACTTAATATATTGTTTATCGAATGCTATAAACTGGCGCACCCAGTCTTGTCATAATTTTGTGTAACAATGCTGTTGGTCAATTGAATTGGGAGGAGCAAGGGACTACAATGAAATAAGAGTTGTTCAGCTAAAATTAAATGCTTGAGAAGGTTATTCTAAGTCCTTAAATTTGACTTGCCAATGTCTACACCAAAGCTGGTGAGATCTAGGCTCCTCACAGAAACAACCCCCCAGGTATTAATGTGTTGTGTGTTTATTTTAATTGGTCCACTGATCTCCTGTGTTGTATTGATCTCCAGGTTGCCAGCGGGATGATTCTGGTCATGACTTTTTTCCTCATCACCTACACCTTCCATTCCACCTGGGTAACCAGCGAGGCGTACTCCTCTCCCTCAATTGTCTTGTCAGCCCGTGGTGGGGATGGCAGTCGCATCATTTTTGATGACTTCCGAGAGGCCTACTACTGGCTCCGCCACAACACCCCAGAGGATGCTAAAGTGATGTCGTGGTGGGATTATGGCTATCAGATAACAGCCATGGCCAATAGAACAATTCTAGTAGATAACAACACATGGAACAACACACACATCTCCAGAGTAGGCCAGGTGAGTCGGTTCGATTTTTGTTTTGATGATTTATGTTATATGATATGCTACAATCCTGTCTGATGTCTGTGACTGTTAATGAAGTTAAGCATCTGTTGACCGGTAGGCCATGGCGTCCACTGAAGAAAAGGCCTATGAGATCATGCGGGAGTTGGATGTCAGCTATGTCCTCGTCATCTTTGGTGGACTGACCGGATACTCCTCAGACGGTTGGTCTCTAAAACCATCAGAAACTTTGTTTAATTATAACAGATTAGAGGACTTTAAATTATATACGGTTAGTCATTGACTTACGGATTTACCACCGTCCGCGACTGAAGTAAAACAAGAAACCAGGCAAGCCTAGTTCAGCCGGCCCGCAATAAAATGTGTTAATCGTGGCTGCCCTCTTGAGAATCAAACCCGGGTCGCCCACGTGAGAAAGGCATTGTCGTTAACCACTACGCCACAGAACTACACACATGCTGGGCATTAGTTTAGCCTCTTCCCATTATATTATTTTCACTCATGAACATCACGCCAAGTTTGAATATTTTGTTAGACACCATTAACTAGCGTTAAACTGAGTAACGTTTCTTATTAAGTTTACCTCCACCACAAATAGCATCTATGAACTTTATGGTTTTGCCACTGGCCGTTTTAACAGCTTATTAGCCATTCGTGAATGACATTTATACAATAACTACTGTATCAATATAGGTGACGATAACAGACTTTTTCGTCAAGTGAAAAGACGAGAGAATCATATAGCCAGCGAAGTGTTTGTCTCTCCTGAACAAATCCTGAGACATAATTCGAAAATCCACCAGAAATAGTCGCAATATAGTAAACAGTTGCGGGAGGCGGGGCGTACGATAGTTACTGCTGCGAGCGAGCGTACTAAGAGAAAACACAAACATGGCTACGGGGGACTTGAATATGCTAAGTAATTATTCCTCTGCCGACTTACGACCAAATCGACTTCTGACCGGTAGGTCGTAACGTATCCCGGTCTTAAGTCGACGACTGCCTGTATACATTTTTTTTGTGATTCTGTTTCTAGGCAATAATGGTGCGTGTCAGCTGTTTGTTTTTCACATACATATGCCCATAATTCCAAGTAAGCCATCCGCAACTGCCACGGTAATGGATGAAGTGAAGTTATGAAGCCTGTATCAAACCGCAATTATAGAAAATGCTTCTGTAATATACATTTTGCGTAGCGTTGTTTAGATGTATAACACAATAAGGAAGAGCTTAATGTTCAGATTCCTGGCATTTTGAGTAGGTGAAATGCAGTGATAATTATTAATATTACGAGACTATATTAGAATTATATTTTCATATGACAACACAAAGCTTTTTATTTTCATATTTTGATTACTCCCGTGTTTGGATTCCGTTATACTGTGTGCAATTTCGGAAATGTGCATATTAAGATGATTTATTATTATTACTGGTGTGTTGAGTAGCAAGAGACCCCACAAGTTCAATCTCTAACTTAATTCTTATAATTGTTGTTGTTTAGACTGCTACTCCTCTTACAACATTTAAGCTGGAAACGCTGTAAAAACTTTTAAGTGTGTGAAAGGGTCTGGAAAAGTTTGCTCCTATACAACTTTTTTTAAGATCTTTTATTCTTTTTATTTTCAAAATTATTTATTTTATTTCATTTTATTCATATTTTGTCAATGGGATTTCTTTGTTTATTTTAATGCGATAGTTTCTCTTAAGCCATTCAAGCTCAACACAAACAAACATTCATTTTTAGGTTGCCCCAGCATACTTTCTAACATTCATCTACTATGACTACTAACTTATGTAACTATTGTAAACACAATAATAGCCCTTGAACTGTTCAAGATGGTGATAGCAAACAAACCTGGTTTCATATGTTTAGGTAATTCCATATTCAAAATATTGAACTTAAACTGTCTACTAAAACCTACATTGTTTTTAAAGAGTTAAAGCAACCTCCAGGAACTTTACTGTAACTGAGTTATCTTTCTTCAGCTCCATCTTTTTTTTCAAGTTGAAGATATTTAACTCATGATTTGAGTTGTCAATACTTATTAAATGGAGCACTGTGTTTTTCTCCATAAACTATAATTGTGAATATTACTAATGCTTCAGGTCTGCTAACACTTCTCTCTCTGTGAAGACATTAACAAGTTCCTCTGGATGGTGCGTATCGGGGGCAGCACAGACACAGGGAAGCACATCAAAGAGCATGACTACTACACCCCCACTGGCGAGTTCCGTGTGGATCGTGAGGGCTCCCCTGTCTTGCTCAACTGTCTCATGTACAAGATGTGCTACTACCGCTTTGGCCAAGTCTACACGGAGGCCAGTGAGTAACCCTCCTCATGAACCAGATATCTGTTTTCTTCCCTTATTATTATAATTATTATTAATATTCCTGCCATCAGTGAACTAGATATTCCCTTCGAACTAATATTTATGATTTGCTGAAGAGTCAGATGGGCACTGTGCATTGTCTCCACAGAGGACTGTAGGTCTCAATCTTTTATTGTTTCTCATCTTGACACTAATCCTGATGTTCTAACCCTTGTTCTAGAGCGCCCCCCTGGCTATGATCGAGTGAGAAACGCTGAGATCGGCAACAAGGACTTTGAGCTTGATGTGCTTGAGGAGGCCTACACTACAGAGCACTGGCTGGTCAGGATATACAAGGTTAACAACCCCATTCACTTTCTGGCTACCTTAAACTCTGTTTAGTCATGCACATGTATTTCAGGGATTTTCTAAGGGAGTTATTTACATTGCCTATAAAAAAGGTTTACACCCCCTTGACCTTATTTTTGTCAGTGCCTTATTTTCATGCATTTAAATTTTTATTTTATTTGGGTGAAATTAAAATCTCTTGTAAAAGCAATCCTACATTCTCTCTGGTGTAAACAATCACTTTCGAAATGTAAATTTAATTGGTCACCCAATTTTAAATTGATGAAAAATTCATCCGTTTCTGTAGGTTCAATCTGTTGGGTAGTGAGCCTTTCACTGATGAGCTAAAAGCTATGGTGGTGTGGCTAAGGTTTTAAAATAGAATTTCTAAATGAGTGGCTCATTTAGAATGCTGAATAGAATCCAATTTAAAAATGTCTGGCATGACTTGCTTGCTGTCTGTCAATGATCACCAAGTAACTTGACAGAGCTTGAATAGTGTTGTAAAGAATTATCAAGTATTGTGAAGTATAGGTATGCAAAGTTGGTACGGAACTATCTCAAACTCACAATTGAAATTACTGCCAAATGCTCTTCCACCAAGTATTAACTCTGGGCTAGAGAATTTTCAGTTGTCAATTGTTAATATAATTTTATAATAATATGAAAAATATCTTAAATGTGGAGTATGGTGTTTTAGACTATGGGGGGGTCATGTTTTGAAAGCATAAAATGCTGAGGCACTGACTTGACAAAATGCTAAAGTTCAAGGAGGTGTAGAATTTCTACCTAGGCACTGTATATCAAATGTCACTAATCAAACCGAAAAAAGTTTTTTTTATGAGTTTTGTTTCAGGCATCTCATTATTAACACTCTTATCTTTACCTCCTTCAGGTGAAAGATCTGGATAACCGAGGCCTCTCACGGACGTAAAGCCCTCTGACCTGCCTGCGTACATACACCCCTTTTAGCACACAGCACTGAAAGCCTTTTCCTGGGGTCGAAGACGAGTTTGAAATGTAACTTTTTTTTTTTATATACTTTTTGTTTGAAATTGCAGAAAGAGATTTTTTGTTCATTTTTTTTTATTTTCTTAATGTGGCGTCTCGTTTGGGAATGGAAGTAGGTGGTGTTTCATACTGTCCAGTCAAATGTCAGGAAGTGATTTCTGCAATCAATGGCCAAAAGAACGATTGTCAGTGATCTTTTTACAATGTGGTCACACAATTAAAGGGGGATAAATGTGGCAGAATGGTATGTTGTCTGTCTTGTTTTGAATTTGTTTTTATATTTAAAATGCTGTACAAACCATACAATTTTTAGCAGACCATCATGAGAGTCAAGACATAGCAACCATTTGGTTTTGTTTTGGGAACCAAAATGCTAACATTAAGCAATGTGTATGATTTTGAACGGGAATAAACAGGAAAGGTATCAATTGTGGTCTGGACATACAGTGCTGTTTGAAAGTATTCATTCCCCTTAAATTTCTCCACGTTCTATTATAGACTAAATGTATAATTGATTTAATTTTTGTCTACACTCAAACCCCATAATTACAAAGCCAAGACCGTTTTTAAAAATGAGCCAATATATTGAAAATAAAAATGAAATATCTTGTACATAAGTATTTACTACAAAGTATAAGTGCCTTTTAAAGTCTTTCTGTATGCCTCTGCCAGCGTTGCGCATCTGGTTTTGGGTATTTTTTCCTTGTAGGTCTACTCAAGCTCTGGAAAATCTAATGTGGAGTGTTGGTAAACTGCAATTTTCAGGTCTCCACAGATATTCAGTGGGGTTCAGGTTTTTTTTCAAGGATCTGTATTTTGCTCTTTGTACTCTCAATCCTGACCAGTCTCCCAGTCCCTGCAGTTGATAGTCATCAGCATAGCATGATGCTCCCACCACCTTGCTTCACCATAGGGATTGTATTAGTCAGGTGATGAAGTGATACATTGTGTTTGCCAGATGTAGCGCTTCGCATTCAGGCCTAAGAGTTTGATTTTGGTCTCATCAGACCCAAGAATCTTTTTCCTGGTGCCTGGCGATTCATACCCTATTGGCACTTACATTCTACCAACACTGAGATAAATAATCCAGTAAATGAGGATCACCTGTATCTAATGTAATTATTCAGAATTGTCCAGAAGGGTGCCTGGTTAGCAGGAATAATCAGAGGTTGAAGGGGATTCACTTGAATTGGAGTCTGGCATTACTAAAGTTGCAAGGGTCATTTAATCATTGTAAAGGTCAAAGCAATTCTAGATTTTAGATGAGTGATGTGGTTATTAAACAAGAGTGAGCATTCAAACCATACTCCGTGGTGGGATGTTTTGGTGAAGGTTTATTTTTTTCTAAGCATATTTACTAATATAAATTCTTACAGGTGAACAGCACTAACAGTAAATCATGGCTGTTGAGGTACATCTCATACCCCTGTAACTGGCATGACATCCTTCGATGATGTTGAGTCTCAGGCAGAGGCTGTCTTGGCTGGACGTTCACTGTTGGTACATCTTGAACATAATATTTTTCCACTTACTGTCTGGAGTGGAAGCACACCAAAAATCCGGAAAGATTTATCAAATCCTCATTTGTAGATTTTTGTTTAAAAGCTTTCATTTATTAGCTTTCAGTATACATGAAACATTTTTTGCATTTTAATTTCAAATGTAGAAATTGACTAATCGAGGTTGCGAATGGGTATCATGTTCGATAAGACTATGGCTTAATTGTGCACGTGACATTGGAAATACTTTAGAGTCCGGGTTCGGATCCCACATTTCTCTTGCCTAGCAAATAGTGTAGGGAATCACTGTGACATCTAAATCGTTTTTTTAATGTTAGAACATACATAACCACTCAAGATGGTTGTCTAAATGTAGGCGAATCCGCTTGGGGAGCAGTTTGGGAGACCCATTGTGTCGCTCATTTTATGGTTGCTAAAATTTGCGCGCTTACTCGTTTTTTGTTACAGTGAGAAAACAAGCAGTGAATGATTTAGGGAATCATTGTGACATCTAACTAGCTTTTTTGTAATTATCCAAAAATAAAGCTTGTGTAAGTTGTCCACCAAATGTGACTGAATGTTTTCCTAAACGTGTTTGTGTAATCCAGCTAAATGACACAAGGTGGGAGCAAATTAGGAATTTAGCTTTTAAAATATTGCATTTGTTGATTAACATTATACAACTAATGACAGAACACATGTTGGCTACTGGCGATATCATATTGATAATGTTGCTTATTCAAATGACATGAGTCAATACAGTAGCCTAGATTATTCTATAGCTGTATTACAATGTGTACATTTTTATTTTAATCAGTGGATACTTTGATTCTGATGTCTGGGCGTAGTATCCAGCCAGTATTTTTGGAATTATATTATGGTTCAAACATTCAAACAGCACAAACGCTTGCCTTCTTCTCAGTGGTTTATTTATTCCCTCTGAAAACGTGTAGTACGGAAACGAAAGCAAACGAACTTCGATTTTACCTACACTTGTCCAATAGAAACTCTGTTTCAACGAATGTTTTCAGAACTAAAATGTTCTGTTTGAAGGAATGAATACACCCCAGATGGACACGCCCAGACCTTCCACCAAATTGTCTCATGACCTCTTCTCGAGACATTCTATAGGCTAAATTCATTTTTTCCCTACAAACTCTGGACCAATCCTGACCCATTCCATTTTCTACAATACAGCGCGAAAGTTCAGTTAGGTTTGTTTTGCGGGAGAGTTCGGGGTGTAAAGTTGTTTAGCTCGCGACGTTATAAGGTAAGTGCAATTTCAAATTATCCAGTAACGCTTGGTAAACCCGGATTTAAATTGTACAATCGACTTCATTTAGTGTCACCTGTTGTTGCCAACTGCAGTAATGTTGACAAAATCCGTGTTCAGAACATTGAATATAAATAGATATTATAATAGCTAACTAAAAACAAGCTACAGTTTCCCGATCGTGTGGATTTCACACTACCGAATATTTTTCTGCATATGGAACATTTATGGATCTTTTATTTCAGCTCACGAATCATGTAACCAACACTTTACGTGTTCCATTTGTGTTTTTGTCTAAATTTACATTCAGACAGTTTCCTGCTAAGTAAAAACTGTCGGAAAATGATTTCTCATTTAGCCAACTGGCTGCATGTAGCTAATACTATACCGGTACGGCTAGTTAGCGTCCAACCCAACTAGTACGGAATTGTCTCATCAGTCATCGGATATTATAAACTGGTTGCTTTGAATTCTGAATGCTTTTTGTCTGATAGTCCTGGCATATGAGGCCATATTCCACAGGTATGACATCACGGCACTTTTTACGGCTGTATTTGTGTTGGTAACCAGTTTATAATCGCAATAAGGCTTAAGAGGGTTGGTGGTATACTGTGAATATAGCACAGCTAAGCGCTGCCCGGGAACTCCGCAACGCGTCTCGCACAAGAACAGCTCATATCTCACACTCTTTAGTCCTATATTGCTTAATTAACTTGTCGCCAAACCATATTCAGTCAAGTAAAATGTAAGCACACTCATGCAGGTTCTGCCAAAACGCGGACATTGGCAGGTGTATAACATCTGTGGACTCTACTTATGCTGGTGTTTGAATGCGTTCCTCGATATTAACAGTTGTGAAAATTTAGATTTTTCAATTAGTACCTAAATAGTTAATATAATATAAAGTTCCATGATGCCATGGACAACAAGGGATCCATCTAATTAAACCTTAGCTATTAATAATAACGCAATAACGTTTAGTAGATTAGTGATCTATTTTTCTGTGAATTCATGGAAAACATATTTGGTGAGTGCTGATGACATGGAACATCTGGTTGAGTCTATTTTGGTACTATCTCGTGGAAAACCTTTACTGATAGCGAGGAAAAAACTTTGTATTTTAGAAGAATTTCTGCGAAGTCTGAAAGTCTGCATGCAACCATCCCCATTGTAAGGGCAAAGTCATCATTTTACGCAATGTTTCTGCCCATGACTAGCTAAAACCTGAAATGGAATTCTTTGCACACCTTTATTTTTTTTAGTTGCCTTTGTATCTTGGCTCAAAGCTCTTTGGTCACCAATATTTGTAAATGTTTAGGGGCTCTGCCTTTAATGACAACTGAAATCAAAGAAAATGGATACAAGAAAGAACTTAAAGAAGGTAATGTAGGTTTATTTTTTATCATTGTTGTTCTCACCAATATCCTGCCCCCAAAATCTTATTTTTTGTCTAATTTTTCTTATTTTATTATCCCGTCCACTGTTGTCAAGGAAAACAAGGAGAATGCCAAACCAGCAAGTGGACCCACTAAGTCCTTAATCTCCAAAGCTGCTCCTACTAAAACTGTGGCTGCTCCGTCTTTGCCTCTCCATTTTAAATATAAACAAGAGGATTTGGGAAAGGAAGATGCTGTGAAGGTCAAGACTGAGCAGAAGGGAGTAAAGGCTGCACCCTCTGGTGATATGAAGAGACGAAACACTCTCAGTCAAGCCTTTCTAACTAAACAGGCTGTCAGACAGAGAAAACTAGTTGCAGAGGCCACTAAACATCCGGCTACTGCCCCAGCTAAACCTGTCCCTGGCACCTACAAAGGCAAAGTTGTCCAAGCCAGAATAAGCTCCTTTAGGAAGCCTGGTGATCTGGAGGGAGGGGTAGAAAGTAAAGCAACAAACACCTTGGTACAGAAAGCTGAAAGCCGAAAGCCTGGAAACCTTACAACGGTCAGGTCCAAATCTGTTACTGACTTGCCTGGCCGTGGACCGTTCAGGTCCGCTCAATCATGTCAACCCTCAAGATCCAGGTCTGTAGCCGATGGACCACCTCCGATTTCAAAGTTCCCAGTCCCATCCTCATACCGTCCCGCAGGCTCTCGCTTTGCAGTACCTCCTGCTGTGAGCTCCAAAGTGAACGAGCAGCCACAGAGCACCAAGCCTAAGATGACTGGGGCAATGGACAAGAAGGTTCACAAACCTCCAGTTTCGAGCAGCTTAAGCCAGTACAGGGCTAACACTGAGACTGCTGAAGAAAGAAGGTTTGTGATTTAAATATTTTTCATTCCCAAAAAAAATGCTTATTGCTAGGTCTTTGGTCAAGTCCTCAAAATAGTATTTTACTTTCTTATCCTTGATTCCCAGGGCAAAGCTGGCGGAATGGCTGGCATCCAAGGGGAAAGTTCTGAAAAGGCCTCCCATATCAGCAGTTGCACCAAGATCTAAACAAGTTATGAAGCCAGAACATAAAATCCACCCCAAAGTTGCTCAACAAGAGGCCAGAGTTGTTGAGCCTGAACCATCTGTTCAGCCTGAAAAAAATCTGGTTGTCTCTGAGCAGAAGGCAACCTGCACCGCACCTCCACTAATAATGAACACAACACTGGACCTGCTTGACAACTCTGATACAGATTTTCTTCCTGTTGATCCAGAGATCAGAATGAATGATGTAAGACACTTTTTTAAAAATATATATACAGTATCTCACAAAAGTGAGTACATCCCTCACATTTTTGTAAATATTTGATTATATCTTTTCATGTGACAACACTGAAGAAATGACACTTTGCTACGATGTAAAGTAGTGAGTATACAGCTTGTATAACAGTGTAAATTTGCTGTCCCCTCAAAATAACACAACACACAGCAATTAATGTCTAAACCGCTGGCAACAAAAGTGAGTACACCCCTAAGTGAAAATCTCCAAATTAGGCCCAAAGTGTCAATACTTTGTTTGGCCACCATTATTTTCCAGCACTGCCTTAACCCTCTTGGGCATGGAGTTCACCGAAGCTTCACAGGTTGCCACTGGAGTCCTCTTCCACTCATCCATGACGACATCACGGCGCTTTTTACTGCTGTATTTGTGTTGGTAACCAGCTTATAATCTCAATAAGGCTTAAGGGGGTTGGTGGTATACTGTGAATATAGCACAGCTAAGCGCTGCCCGGGAACTCCGCAACGCGTCTCGCACAAGAACAGCTCATATCTCACACTCTCTAGTCCTATATTGCTTAATTAACTTGTCGCCAAACCATATTCGAATATTTTGGCTAACAGTCAGGTAAAATGTAAGCACACTCATGCAGGTTCTGCCAAAACGCGGACATTGGCAGGTGTATAACATCTGTGGACTCTACTTATGCTGGTGTTTGAATGCGTTCTTCAATATTAACAGTTGTGAAAATTTTAGATTTTTCATTTAGTACCCAAATAGTTAATATAATATAAGTTCCACGATGCCATGGACAACAAGGGATCCATCTAATTAAACCTTAGCTATTAATAATAACGCAATAACGTTTAGTAGATTAGTGATCTATTTTTCTGTGAATTCATGGAAAACATATTTGGTGAGTGCTGATGACATGGAACATCTGGTTGTCTATTTTGGTACTATCTTGGGCATGGAGTTCACCAGAGCTTCACAGGTTGCCACTGGAGTCCTCTTCCACTCATCCATGGCGACATCACGGAGCTGGTGGATGTTGGAGACCTTGCGCTCCTCCACCTTCCGTTTGAGGATGCTCCACAGATGCTCAATAGGGTTTAGGTCTGGAGACATGCTTGGCCAGTCCATCACCTTTACCCTCAGCTTCTTTAGCAAGGCAGTGGTCGTCTTGGAGGTGTGTTTGGGGTCGTTATCATGTTGGAATACTGCCCTGTGTCCCAGTCTCCGAAGGGAGGGGATCATGCTCTGCTTCAGTATGTCACAGTACATGTTGGCATTCATGGTTCCCTCAATGAACTGTAGCTCTCCAGTGCCGGCAGCACTCATGCAGCCCCAGACCATAACACTCCCACCACCATGCTTGACTGTAGGCAAGACACACTTGTCTTTGTACTCCTCACCTGGTTGCCGCCACACACGCTTGACACCATCTGAACCAAATAAGTTTATCTTGGTCTCATCAGACCACAGGACATGGTTCCAGTAATCCTTGTCCTTAGT
>JACXGI010003522.1:0-61726 GCA_016801175.1 Esox masquinongy | reverse complement strand
GATGAAAAGACGAGAAGAAAACTGGTCAGGGAGGCTTCCAAGAGGCCTACAGCAACATTAAAGGAACTGCAGGAATTTCTGGCAAGTACTGGCTGTGTGCTACATGTGACAACAATCTCCCATATTCTTCATATGAATGGGCTATGGGGTAGGGTGGCAAGACGGAAGCCTTTTCTTACAAAGAAAAACATCCAAGCCCAGCTGAAGTTTGCAAAAACAAACATCAAGTCCCCCAAAAGCACATGGGAAAATGTGTTATGGTCTGATGAAACCAAGGTTGAACTTTTTGGCCATAATTCCAAAAGGTATGTTTAGCGCAAAAACAACACTGCACATCACCCAAAGAACATCATACCCACAGTGAAGCAGTGGCAGCATCATGCTTTGGGGCTGTTTTTCTTCAGCTGGAACCGGGCCTTAGTCAGGGTGGAGGGAATTATGAACAGTTCCAAATACCAGGCAATTTTGGCACAAAACCTTCAGGCGTCCATTAGAAAGCTGAAGATGAAGAGGAAGTTCATCTTTCAGCATGACAACGACCCAAAGCACACATCCAAATTCACAAAAGCATGGCTTCACCAGAAGAAGATGAATGTTTTGGAATGGCCCAGCCAGAGCCCAGACCTGGATCCAATTGAACATCTGTGGGGTGATCTGAAGAGGGCTGTGCACAGGAGATGTCCTCACAATCTGACAGATTTGGAGCGCTTTTGCAAAGAAGAGTGGGCAAATATTGCCACATCAAGATGTGCCATGCTAATAGACTCCTACCCAAAAAGACTGAGTGCTGTAATAAAATCAAAAGGTGCTTCAACAAAGCATTAGTTTACGGGTGTGCACACTTATGCAACCAGGTTATTGTGAGTTTTTTATTTTTTATTTTTCCCCCTCAAAGATTTCAGTTTGTTTTTCAATTGAATTATTCATGTTATAGGTCACATTAAAGGGTGGAAAAATTTCTGACATAATTTATCTTTGTCTCATTCTTTTACATCACAAGGACCTGGCATTTTAACAGGGGTGTGTAGACTATTTATATCAACTGTATAGTCGATTATATAGTAGCCTAGTAGCCTACAGTTGATCAGCCAAAAAATAATTGTTTCCACGCAACATCATGTCAGATTGAAAATGTTTCTGCTGCTACATTTGGACATTTGGAGTGATGTGTTATCACCTTGTTAAATGAATATGCTACGGAGGAAAGTGGAGAGTAAGTCTTCAGCTTTGTGTGTTGTAGTGATTTCTGTGCGATTTTCAATTAGTCTACATGTAATATCATAAAAATAGGAATATTTTCAGCTTTTTTTCTGGACTCTTCAACAGCCTAATCTGGTAATGGAAAATTATTTTTCTAAATTTCTTACCATGTGCTAAATTATATAATTATATATAATCTTTAATATCCTAAACCAATTGTCAAAAAACAAAAACACTTGTGACACCCATAAAATTATTTAAAATTATAATTCTTTAAGTCTGTACATTTGATTGATTAATGATGGTGAATGCCAAATGTACAGTTGTAATTACCAAATGCATAAAGAAAATATATACTGTTTATAACTTATATATATATATATATATATATATATAATAGTATATATATATATCATAGTATATATATATATAAGTTAACATGTATGTTTATTTTGCCCTCTGTCATGGGGCTGATAATCGATATATTTTCCATGATGTTACATCATTGCTGAATTCTATTGAGACCTTAGGAATGTAGTAAGAATAGGTGTCTCCCCCTAGAGGCACAAAGTAGTAAAGCTTTTTCTGATCTTTGCATTAGGTGCAGACTCTTCTGTCCTATCACTCTGCACTAGAGGCTGCTCAAAATAGGCCATGAGTAAGGTCTCCTCTAAGCTTGATGAAGACAAATGACAATGATTAAAAGTGAAATGTCACATTCTCATTTAGGTTCTTATGGTTTAAATGAGACATTGCATTAGTCTCATAATCTATTTGGTTAACCATGGAAATAATCCATAGATCATTTCAGTAATTTCATTCTTTGGGCAGTATGTCTCATCGGTTCAATATAAGAGTTTCCGCAGCAATACTGAATCCCTCATCTTATTCAATGGATATAAAGGTTTTCATAAATCAGTTTAAGGGGCATAGGGTAATGGTTAGTGAATGATACTTATCAGCCACCATAAGTGCTATTTCCAATAAATACATTGAGCTGTTCATTCATATGGGTATTCAGGTCCTGATGGATATAGGATCAGCACTTAACCTTGGAGATATTCCAAGACAGCGCTTAAATCAACCCATACATAATCTGTCCCATAAAGGCTTGACCAATCTTTACGGATAACACTTCTTAATGCAAAATGTATTTTATGTTACATATTAGACATCTGGTGTCACTGATTCATTTATCATACAGTACATTCTGAGAAGGTGTAACAGTGACTTCTTGTTTTTACGTAAGCTTTCATTACGAGCTTTTTTTTACATTCATATATTTACATATTTTTTTTGCTTTTACAAATGTGTAGTAAAGCCCATGTTTATCCTTTCATTTGTTCTTATTGTACAAACACATCTACTTAAAATGATGTGGTTCTGCTGTAGAGGTTTTACGTCAATATATCTACCTATAGTCACTGAGGTGAATGATGCCATTTACAGATTAGTATCTAAAAAAATTAATCCACTGTTGACCAGTAACCATTCATGTTGGCATGGTCTAGTACATAAATACATTGTTGAATCTCAATCACGCAGTGATGCTATAAAGGGCACAGGTTTACGTAGCTTGATCTATGCTCAAATTTGGCACACATGCTCAGAGATATACAATATGTCTGTTTTACTCATGTGATATCACTCGCAAGATTTTGAAATATGAGAGTGAAAGAAGTTTCTTGTCATGTAGATCTGGAATGAACAAAAAGGCACTGATTGGCCAAAGGAAGGCGAGATAAAAATCAACTGAACGTTAATAGTTGTGCACGATATCTCAGTTGGTGCCCTGCATCATCCCTGGAATGATCATAATGGTTCCCCTGTCTAGGGCCACCAAAAAGGTCAGTTGTTATAGGACAATTTCTATATTCCGTGACTAAAAATATCTTAGAATGTTCATAGTGAAGTAGAATACACAACCACCTGATTCAGGTTTGTTAAATATTGACAACATTTTCAGATATTGAAAGATGTTAAATTATTGACAATACTATGTTAAGAATGTCCAAATAAGCTGTCTGGTTAGCTGAAGATGTTATGATCCATGCAGTATTTAATCTTCAAACATGTCAAATGAATATGTACATTTGAATTGTTGATGTGATTCAAGGTTATCCTGCCAACTGTTTGTCTGAGCAACTGACATTGTGAGCTCTATAAATCTGCCCCTTACATTCCATTACAATGTGGTAAAATTCAATGCTGAGCCTATTTAGGCAAATTACATTACTTTTCGAATTCTGCTATGGCCCCACAGTAAGAACACATTTTATGGTTCGATGATTTGCTGTTTCTCATCAACAGGTGAAAATGGTTTTACATTTCTATAAAAATGTTGCATTGTAATATAGTATATGTGGCAGGTTTTTAGTGATGGTGCTAATATACACTCAGTTAATTATTTAATTTGTTTATTTGGCACCCCCTGAGTCTTTGCCTTCACACAGTTGCTGCAGTTTGAATCAGATTAATATGCTGTGTTGTTCCTAGAACTGTTCTAGATGCTTCAAAACATGGCTCATTATCCTGCTGGAAACATCCATTTAATGAAGGGTAAACTATAGCCATGAAGGGATGCACCTGGTCAGCATCAATGTTCAGGTATGAAGTGGCATTCAGACATTGTTCAGTTGGTTCAAGGGACCTAGCGTGTGCCAGGAAAACATTAAAACATGACCCCCGCCCCCAGATCATGACTCTACCTATCAGCATGACGCAACAGGAACCCAGGATTCTGTCACACCAGCTTTATGGAAGTTTTATGTTAGTTGCACCATTCCTGCTAGACCATAGTGTCTTAATCTGAAATACATGGACACAGTTGCACCGTGACAAGCCCAGAACGGCAGCCGTTTTTGAGGCACTGTTCCCAGCGTTTTTGGCACTAGTGATCATTCCACTCTCAACGTCGCTTAGGACACTCATAGTATCCATTCTAACGTTCAATCTCACAGTATCTGAATGCCTCGATGCCAGTCTGGCTAGTGTACATAGCAATCATGGCCACATGGTTAACCTGTATTTTGTAATAAAGACAGACAAAACCTAATAAACTGGCCACCATGTGTATATCATTTTATGACCTTTCCAAACTAATTGTCAAACAAAGTAAAAAATGTAGGAGTTCTGTTATATTAGTAATTTCTCCAGTTCATCCTACTCTAGGGATCAAAGATTAAAGTTCTGTTGACCTCAACATTCCAGAAAATGTTTAGCAATGTAAATAAAATAGTTGTGAATCTATGCTTTTCAATTGTATATGATTACATTCCATAAGTGGACAATACCTTTGTATACTGATATTGTCACATTGTGAAGTCCCTATGGGGAAAATGTATGGGATGAGAGATGAAAGAAAAAGTGATATTACATTTTTCCAACTGTAGGAATGAATTCAGGCGCTCAAAATTCACTATGAGATCGGGCCAAGTGAGCCTTATGGACCAATTTTGGGGATCTGGCTCATGGACTACTATTTGGGGAAAGGAAAACGTCTATGTAAGGGACTGACAGAAGTCCAAAACATGGTTGTTAAGAGATAAAAAGCTGTCTGAACTGCCGGGTAAATGTCCCTGTTGGTGTCTGGTCTGTTTCCACACTGGCGTCCTTAACTGAAGGTTATGTGTCTGTGTGTCCCTGGCTCGCTCTGACATTTCCCGCTGAGCTAACAGAGTGCCGTAATAAGGCGATCACTTTTTCATGATCCCTTTGGAATGACTACAGATAATCACAGGCTGGGGAATTGTGGGGAAATCACTCCTAAAATGTCAAAAGACAATTACAGAGGGAAGACTTCAGTGAAGGGTGCTCACATCTGCACAACTCCACTCCTCCAAGGGGATGCCGGCAAACACTCTCTGATTCTTAATCCCTTTCATTGGTCCCTTGGCCCCAGCGCTCACTTTTATTGGGTCTTTTAGATATCTAATAGCAAATTTGTTTGAAAATGAATGTGTGTATGTCCCGAAAGCATAGTGTTTTTAATGATCTGGTGCAGGAGCTGCATTACAGGATCCAGCAGATGTGTGGGCCTGTTATCGTTTGGTCCTCAGGCCTAAGTGCTGTAAAAATATACAAATGCCGTTTACGGCCTGAAGACATATTCAAGACATTCTAATAATCGCTATAAGAGCATCTCCGTAAACTATGTTAAAGAAATTGCAGTTTAACGTCTTCCTCCTCAGACATAACAAAAGACCAGATGCCTCGTTAAGACAGTAAACTCCTCTTGTTTTTCACCATGAGTTACAACAGCAGCCTCATCTTCGACCTGCTGATAGTTAAATATGAAACTAGACTTGGGGCCCTCCCTGTCTCCCCTCTTTAGATCTCAGGCCAGAACGGAACTGTAAATTGCGTGACCTCATGAAATATCTGAGAAATATGTCAGAGCTGAGATATCTAGGACATGAATGTGGAAACTGAGCCCTGATGCAAATGACACTGCACTATAACACAATATATGACTTCCCCTGGCATTGAAACAAACACAGCAGAGCCAAGTTTTTGAGGAAGAAAAAAATTACTTATTTACTGGAAAAATCTAGGTCAATTTTTTATCTTATAATTTGATAGTACACAATTGTATAAACATGAACATACATGGACATTGATAAGAAACTGTTACATTATGGTTAAAATACATTACTCCTCTTTAGCAGGTATAAGTAAGATGTTTTCAAGAGGTTAACCATATTTGTTTTCACGTTTACATTGGTCATACGTTGACATACAGTGTTAAGCGGTAAAAGTTCAAATAAAAACACAAACAATCAACAATTACAAATTAGAATGAACAGTTTCAACTGACTCAACCGTTCGTTTCTGAGGTTGAGAGCTTCAGTGGTTTTGAAATGAGCAGACATTTTACATGACAACACACCAGGTCTGACACTGGCACTCCACAACACAACCACTCCCAACACGCTACAATGATTTGCCCTCATGGAGCAGTGCAGGAACAGAGGTGGAGTGTTTCAGTCTGTGGGTGTCCAACTCCTGGGGGTCAGGGGGTTTGGGGCGTACGTCAACAGAGGGGCCTCCCCCCATCGTCTCTCCGAGTGCTTTAGTGTGGTTAGTGGAGGAGGCGGGTGAGTGGAGGTGGGTGGAGGTGGGTGGAGGTGGGTGGAGGTGGGTTGAGGTGGGTGGAGGTGGGTTGAGGTGGGTGGCTGGCTGGGTGTGACCTGTCTGTGGTCACTGGGCCGACTGAGACAGCTGGTGTTGATGTGAGGACTGCCCAGGTGAGGAAGAGGCTAGGGCTGGGACTTCCCCGGTGGAGTTGCCCATGGTCATGGAGATGTTGGGATGGTTAGTGTGTTTGGCCACCGCGGACAGACGGACAGCCAGCGGGTCAGTGGTGAGCATCAGAGGAAGGCCTTCTCCACTACGTGGTGTGACGGGCCGCCTTAGGAGTTCTTGGCTGTGATCTTTATGGTGATGGTCTTCACCTCTGAGTATTCCTTCAGGCCAGAATCCCCCCTACAAGCACACACACAAACACACAGCACACCATTTCAGTTAATCTGTCAACGGTTAAAACACATGCCTAATGAACTTTATTGAGCTTCTTGTGTACAAAGCTTCCATTGGTAATATTGAGAGTATTTTGCAGCCGCACTTTTCTCTTTTGCAAGCACCCAGTTTTCAGGAATAGTTGCGTGACATTAATCATGCACTTTCAGACAGTGGGCTGGGAACCAGAACAAGATACTTACAATTCACGTCCGTTGCCAGACATTTTATATCCTCCAAATGGACACTGCGTGCCTAGCGCATTGAAACAGTTTATCCTAAGAAATACACAAAACATACATCACACATTAGCTTTTGAGTCGTCTTCTTTTTTCAATCGTTTTATCATGCTGAATAGTAATGCTGTCAAGACTGGCTTAATGGACTATAGTTGAATACTTTATGACCTATCTTTTTTTTTTCTTTACAACAGCAGTATGTGTGAACCTTTTATACGACCAATGGGGTTATCCAGGGACCCAGATTAGATGGCTGTGAGGACCTGTGTCTTACCAAACAGTGCCAGCCTGCATGGCCATGGAGATGGTCATGGCTTTGGTGATGTCGCTGGTGAACACAGCTGCCACCAGGCCGTACTCTGTGTTGTTGGCTCTCTCGATCACCTCGTCGATCGTCTTGAATTTCAGAATCAGCTGAACTGGTCCAAAGATCTGCAGTGGACAGTCACAAGAACGTAGGCATAAGATGACTTTACAGAACATTCCATTTCACTGGGACCTCCTCGCACCTCCTTAGTCACACGGTACTGTGGGGGAGAGTCCATTAATAGACAGGGAGTGGCCATTTCACTTTGTTGGAAGATACTGGAAGCTACTTCCCATAAGGTCACAGTGAAGGGAATGTTTCAGTCATTCAGTGTGTCACCATACCTCCTCTTTGGCAATACGCATGTCATCTTTGACATTAGAGAAGACAGTGGGCTCAATGAAGAATCCTTTCAGGCCCAGGGCTTTGCCTCCACATTCCAGATTAGCTCCTTCACTGATGCCACTCTGGATAAACTCCAGCACACGACTCTGATGCTCCTTGCTAATCTGTAGTCATCCAGACAGCAGAGGGAAGACAGGAGGGAGAACATGTAGAGATGATAGAGCGTGCAGAGAGTGTTCAACAAACGGCAGACAGCTGGAAAACGTAACGCCCATTTTCTCATGCACAGCACTGCGAGGTGTTGACACAGTATTGACCGATTCGTCTCCGTCTCTCACTGGGTCTGTGATCCTCGATCCTCACCTGTGGGCCTTGCTCTGTGGTGGGGTCGAAGGGGCTTCCTACTGTCCTCCTCTTGGCCCTCTCCACACTCCTGCGCACAAACTCCTCATAGATGGGCTCCTCCACGAAGACGCGCGACCCTGCTGTGCAGCACTGGCCTGCGTTGAAGAACACCCCCTGGTGAGCTTGTTCTATAGCCAGGTCCACTGAAGAGGAGGAAGGCATTAGCACAGAGATCATTCATCCACATGTAGCAGTATTAACCTGTGTAGTTACGGCCCGGAACGCTGGCTGTTCTGTCAAAACAATATTCCACCGAAACGGTGGAGTAAAATTACAAGATTACTGTTCAAAATACATTCTTAAACAGTTTATACAAGCAATAAGACACTTTAAGGGTTTGCGGTAAATGGCCACTCCATGGCATAGGCTGTATCCAAAGGGCACAGTGTCTAACAACAGCTGTGTCATCGTGGCTTTACGCCACACCCCCTCTGTCTGAATTGCTTAATAACGACATTTTAAAAGGTTATCCATAAAAAGAAATGGGTAACCACATGGTCCTTATCAATTCAATTAAACATGAATAAAATGAACGCACATGCATTACGCTTTTACAAAATGTAGAAGTCTTACAACCCTTGTTAGAATGTTTTCTACCACCGTCCAGCTATTCTCCGCGTTGATATCTGACACCTGAGAGACCGGCCCCTGCCGTGGCACGCAAGGGGTTAATGGAGCCCAGTGGTTTATGGGTCTCGGCTGATGCAGGCGGCCAGGCAGGTTCCATTGCCCTGATTTACGGGCCTTGGGGAGCCACTCTAGCGGCTGCTGAAAGCATTTGAAAGACCGGGCACCCGCAGTTCTGTGAACCACTTAGAGCTAACATGAGAGCCATCCATCCATTGGTTTTCACAGCCCTATGAAGCCCAGTGGAAGCTTTTGAAGATGTCTGAGCTCTCGCTCCTTATGGACACATCCGCTGCCTCATTTTGCATGTCAGATTAAATTATTGGACACACTGTAGCATTGTAAATAATCCCCACACAACCCTCTATCAAGGACATGTCTGGGGAGCTAAACATTGCTCTGGTTCTGAGGGGAACAAACTGTCTTTGTGAACACCTGCGTCCCTCTGGGAGACCACCTATGGGGCTTAACAGGTAAACGGGAGGAACTAATAAAACAGTGTCTGCAAACTTACAATCAGCGTCTGCAAAAATGATGTTGGGATTCTTTCCTCCCAGCTCAAGCGTTACTCTCTTCAAATTGCTCGTCCCAGCTGCTTCTTGGATCAGCTTGCCGACCTGGGGAGGAAACAGGCCTTGGGTTTAGTTGACTCACAGACACAGGCAGACCTGTGGCCGGATCAGTAAATCACTGGGACGCCTCCATTAAATAGCTTAGCAGGTTGGTCGGGCACAGAACAGGGGACGCACCATTGGCCCTGCTGAAACACGAGTGTGTGGAACACACAGACTAAATATCTATTACAGGTTCTGGTAGGCTTCAGCAGGAAAATAAAGTGACGTTTCTGCAGCGAACAGCAGTTCTTGTTTAATCAGGCACAGGAAGCAGCAGCCACAGGTTGTGTGGGTGGCAGTGCCAGTCTGGGCTGGTTGCACATTGAAGTAGGCCCTACCAAGGCGGGATAACAGTGAAGTGGGGCCTGCTGGGTGTGACGTGGGCCTACAAGGCCCTGGCTGGCAGGACCGGCTGAGGAGGACGATCCGGGGAGTTGGGAGTGTTTATCGAATAGCAGCAGGAGCTCTCCTTTAGACTTCTCTGTTTCACAATTTCCCCCTCATCAAAAGTGCTGCTCTCACCATTATCCAAATACTGCTGAATTCCTCAGCCTTTTCCCATCTCCCTCCAGACTCACAGAGGAGACATTTAAAAACAGTGGTTCTCTAGTAATGCATGGCATGAGCTCTCAGGGAAAATGAATCGCTTGCAAGTATAATTTGAGTCTGCCCAGCTGGTTGTAGGCTATTGTACTAATGTAGTCTACTGAGCCCATGTTAGATGAAACATTTCTCAACACCATGAGACATAACCCTTGTTACATAAAGACAAGCAATGTTTCGAACCATAAACTAACAAAGAGACATCTTCCCGTCCACCCAGGAGTCACTGACACGTACTATTTAGTTTTCCAAGAGATAGCGAGAAGACCAATGCTGGGAGACGAGGGAGGGAGTAAAGAGAGCGGGAAAACACTCCCCTCCACAACCCATCCCAACGAATGGAAAAGAGCGATGCCTCATCTCTTCGCACGAACAACGCTTAACACTGGAATGTCTGCCTTCCCCAACAATGCCACACTGGTTCAGCCTGTGTTAGGAAATGAGTAGGACGGCCTGCTGACTGCTCAGCTAGGAGGGGTAGAGCAGCTGTGTGACAGGGCCAGCAGCACAAACCTTCCCCAGGCAGGCAGGCAGGCAGGCAGGCAGGCAGCGCTCCCTCTCTGTAGCTGTCCTGGTCGGCCATGTCTGTGATGGGAAGGACCAAGGGGTGCTGACTAACATGACATCAGCATGTACACGGAGGGATAAAGGCGACCCACTAGGCTGACTCCCACTGGGGCTGCTGGGTGGAGAGTCACAGCCATGTGTCTGAGTACAAGGACGAGGCACTGCTGTTGGAGTTGCCACCAGAGACACCTCTGAACTTCAACAACTCCACCCCTCCCCCCATCCACGCCTCCACCGCCTCCACCCTCCAGCCCGCTATGCCTCCACCCTCCACCCCTCCCCCATCCACGCCTCCACCCCTCCAGCCCGCTATGCCTCCACCCTCCACCCCTCTACCACTCCACCCCTTTGTCCATCCAACCCTCTACACCTCTAGATTTCGACCCCCCTACCCCTTTGCCCATCCAACCCTCTACCCATCCACCCCTCTACTGCTCCACCCACCCAGTCTTCTACCCATCCTTCCATCCTCCACCCCGCTACACTCCATCCTCTACCCATCCAGTCTGTACCCATCCTCTACCCATCCGGTCTGTACCCATCCTCTACCCATCCAGTCTGTACCCATCCTCAACCCATCCAGTCTGTACCCATCCTCTACCCATCCGGTCTGTACCCATCCTCTACCCATCCGGTCTGTACCCATCCTCTACCCATCCGGTCTGTACCCATCCTCTACCCATCCAGTCTGTACCCATCCTCTACCCATCCAGTCAGTACCCATCCTCTACCCATCCAGTCTGTACCCATCCTCTAACCATCCAGTCTGTACCCATCCTCTACCCATCCAGTCTGTACCCAACCAGCCTCTCTGATGATGAGACCCAAGGTGACTCACTGTCTGTGCATTTACATTCTCTCACAGCAGCACTTGTGTGCTGTAATTGACTCCAGATAACAGGAAACAACAACAAACAAAGCAGTTAAGACAACTGGCTCCTTCTTAAGGGACAGGGTCTGTAACCACTGAGGGTGAAGAAGAGGAAGGTGCGTGCGTGTTTGCTGACTGGTAGCATGTGATGTGATGGTGTAGAAAGCCCTGTGGATGTTCAATGGTTAGGTAATGGAGCACTAATCAAATGATTCACGGTAAAAAGGGGAAAATAATAAAGTTGATTCAACATAAGGCAACCAGCTGCCACTGGATTGTCAGTGTGCTCAACAGAATGCTGAGTATTTTGCTAAGCAAACTCACAGTCCTACTGTATTGCAGCTGGTTCCATTATATTTGTAATTTGAATCATCTTTTTCTTATTAGTGTTCAATGAGTTTATAAATCCAGGCTGCATGAAAGGACTCTGTGAGGATCAATAGAAACCCTATTGGCTCTCATTAACTTTATTCCTCCATTCACATTGTCATTAATAACATTTTAGATGATAGGGGTCTCTCTCATCCTCAACACAGATATGTTGCAACGCTTAAGTCAAATGTAAAAAAAAATCCCATTATTAATAAAGGCCTGGATTTCATTCAAAATGAAATTAAAATAAATATTTTACTCCATATTTTGAGCATTTGCTTTGGTTACAGCGTTTCTGTTTGTCTCCTTATCACCAATGGTAATGTATTATGTCTCCCCATGCATAGCAGTGTTGGTGGGTGTCGAATACCATACACCAACAGTCACTCCCCTCCTTCTCTTTCCAAACACATCCTAAGAGTCAAAGCAGAGACACTATAAACTCCAGGGCTTCTCTAAACACTACAAAATCCAGTTTCATTTACGACAGATACAAGTGAAATATACGGAGGTCATTTCAAAACATTTAACATCCATCGATTTATGGAGCTTCATACTTATGTATGTTAAGATTACTATTCATGCTCCAATTGAAGAGAAGGTACATTTCTGGTTAGCAATAACAGATGTTTAGAGAAGGATGTATATGAACGGAAGAGATTTCCCCTGATCAAACTAGGCAGAGGAATGTATTAAAACTACAACAACTCCTAATGCACACTGCATAACGTAGTCTGACCTTGATCATTCATAGTTTTCCATTTACTTTTTGTTCACTACAAGAGGCAGTTTTTCGCTAGAAGCCTAATAGACTGATGAATGTCTTTAAAGCACAGTAGCAGGTTTTATTACCCTGGCTGGGACAATGTCTGTAAAGTACAATAGTAGGTTTTTTGCACTGGCCGGGACAATGTCTGTAAAGTACTGTAGCAGGTTTTTTACACTGGCTGGGATAACGTCTGTAAAGTAGTGTTGTAGTTTATTACACTGGCTGGGGCAATGTCTTTAAAGTACAATAGTAGGTTTTTTAGCACTGGCCGGGACAATGTCTGTAAAATAGTGTTGTAGGTTTTTACACTGGCTGGGACAATGTCTGTAAGGTAGTGTTGTAGTTTATTACACTGGCTGGGACAATGTCTGTAAAGTAGTGTTGTAGTTTATTACACTGGCTGGGACAATGTCTGTAAAGTAGTGTTGTAGTTTATTACACTGGCTGGGACAATGTCTGTAAAGTAGTGTTGTAGTTTATTACACTGGCTGGGACAATGTCTGTAAAGTAGTGTTTTAGTTTATAACACTGGCTGGGACGCTTGAACAAGCTAGTCTGTTACTGGTCTACCGCAGAGAGAGGAGTCAGGGGAATATTGACATTAGATATTAACAGACAAAGGTGGAGAAAATGTTTGTCTGAGTATCTGAGGGCTTCTGTGTGTCAGTGTATTGTGTGTGTGTGTGTGTGTGTGTGTGTGTGTGTGTGTTAAAGGCCTACAGCAGAGTGCTCACCTCTGAACCCCCTGTGGTGAGAATTAATGACAGGCCAGGCAGGCAGCTTATGTAAGCCCCCATTTGTTTGTCATTTACTTCATCGCAGACACACACTGTCCCCTAATTACAGGCCTTGATCTCTGATGCTCTGCACATGTTAGTCGCAGTGCCACTAAGAAAAGCAACAGGGACAGTAGATTATCCCTCCATCTTTTGTTCAGGGAAATTACCTCAGTTGATCCTGTGAAAGCCACTTTGTCTATGCCCATGTGTGAAGCGATCGCAGCTCCTGCCGTTGGCCCGAATCCTGGCAAAATATTGACGACTCCCGGTGGAAACCCAGCCTGTCATAACAATACGAGAGGAAACAAGCTTTAGAGGAGAGGACAGCAGAGCCAAGCAAAACCATAGGCAGTGTGGGGGAATCCAGACCAACCCAACCTCCCTAGCAGCAGGCCAGAGAGACAGCACATCAAAAAGACAAGGGTAAGAGACGCCCTGCTTTTGAGAAGGGGAGAGGCCAAACACAGAGACACCCCGTCTCAGAGAAGAAAGACCTAACACAGAGACATCTCGTCACAGAAAAGAAGAGAGATCTAACACAAAGAGATATCCCGTCTCAAAGAAGAAGAGAGATCTAACACAGAGAGACACCCTGTCTCAGAGAAGGGGAGAGACCTAACAAAGAGACTCCCCATCTCAAAGAAGAGACCTAACACAGAGAGACACCCTGTCTCAGAGAAGGGGAGAGTCCTAACAGAGAGACACCCTGTCTCAGAGAAGGGGAGAGACCTAACACAAAGAGACACCCCGTCTCAGAGAAAGGGAGAGACCGAACATCGAGAGACACCCCGTCTCAGTGAAGGAGAGAGAAATAACACAAAGAGACACCCCATCTCAGAGAAGGTGAGAGACCTAACACAGAGAGATACCCATCTCAGAGAAGAAGAGAGACCTAACACAGAGAGACACCCTGTCTTTGAGAAGGGGAGAGACCTGACACAGAGAGACACCCTGTCTTTGAGAAGGGGAGGGGCCTAACACAGAGAGACACCCCGTCTCAGAGAAGGTGAGAGACCTAACACAGAGAGACAACCCGTTTCAGGGAAGGGGAGAGGCTGAACAGAGAGACACCCTGTCATTTCAGGAGTGAACGGGTTATTCTAGTGATTGTTTTGTACCTCTTTGACCAGTGAGCCAATGTACAGGCAGGTGAGGGGGGTCTGCTCAGCAGGCTTCAGGACCACTGTGTTTCCACAGGCCAGGGCTGGGCCCAGCTTCCATGCAGTCATCATCAGGGGGAAGTTCCACTATAGAAACACACCCACACGCACACACACACATACAGCGTCAGAGGTTTGACGCAAGGCGGTCACTTACACTGAATAACTCATCACCTTCCTCTCTTCGCTCCCTCACATGTTCCACCTCTTACTTACTCATACACTCTCTTCCCATTCTCATACACTCTCACTCTCCACCCAGTCGTGTTCTCTGGCCCTAACTATTGTCTTCCCACAGAGCTCTAAGAAAACAAGGAAATTGCAACACATCTGCAGTACTTACAGCATATCATGGTTCTACACAGGCCTGTGTTCTGTCTGCTTTACACTGAGCCCCAGTAGTTTGGAACACAGACCCACACACGCTTCTTCAAGCTCTTGCACAATCTATGTTCTGTTCTAACTTCTACCCTGTCCCTTGTCTCTGGCTCTCTCTATTTTCACTTGATTAATTAAGCAGACGCTCATATCCAGAGCAACTTACAGCAGGGAGTGGATACTTCATACTGGCTCCCTGTGGGAATCAAACCATCAAGGGCCATGCTCAACCAACTGAGCAACCCCCTCTCTCTCTACTTCTCTTAATTAAATTTTGATTTTAAGGCTTTTATCGGCTTGGGAAACATCTGTTTATCTAGCCAAATCAATTGGAAAGTGAGACAATAAAATATATTGGAAAATATAAATAACCAAAGAATGTGGAGAATTGATTACTAAAAATTTCTAATGGATGAAGGCAATTTAAAAGTCATACTATTAGTTATGTACATTGTTGTAAGAATGAAAATATGAAAATAGTTCAAGTATGAATTACATAGGGAAGTGAATAAAGACAAAGATATTGGTTGTATTTACTATGTGGTTTGTTCCCCCCCACACTGAGCTGGAACAGACTCTTTCTCAGGCTGCCAACAGATATACCCAAATGTACACTGACTGATCCGCGTGTCAGAGATTTCCAGGGACCTGCACAATGTGTTCTGTCCCAGACTTCACAACCACCCACCATTCCTGCACCTTCTATTCACCTCTTTCTCCATGTGGAGTGGGAGGCTTTGCAGATGTGAGAGAGGGACTGTTTTTTTCCCTCTCCTTTGAGATTAGTGATCTGAATAGAAAACAAACAGGCATACTAACAGGGATGATTTGTCCACACACTCCGATGGGCTCTTGCCTGGTGAACGTAAGATAGTCACCATCTGTAGAGGAACAAACAGATACAAGGTTCGTTAAGATCATCTGCTCCAGGTAGCTTTCGGGAAATCATCGTTTACAGTATATGACATAAGCAAAAGAGTATCCCAAAGATACATCGAAACAGCGAGTGTCCTTTTACCTCTTACCAATATTTTTACCAAGGTTTTTTACCAACATTTTACCATCTTGATCAAAAATGCAATACATCCCACAACATTGTTTTGTCAATCTACATTGATGCGTTAACTTAGCAAAATGATGCGTGTGACTGAGGTTAAAGCCAGGAGAAAGCAGTGGGTGTTAAGTTGGAAAGAGCTTTTCATTCCTCTTGCATTACCAGAGTCAAAGGAGATGCTTACTGAGGGCGTGCCATGTTTATTCGTTCTTTACAACGGTAGTAAAAACAATAGCTTTTGAGTGATAGAAAACTAAACAGTGTTTATTACTATTGAGTTATATGATGTACATGATAACAGGATGGCTAATTCCTCAGCTGATGAAACAATGATCCAAAGACGAGGAGGAGCTTGGATCTGGAGCTGGCCCAGGGGTGGACCGGCCATGTGCTTCATCTTCTCTGGTGGCCAAGATAAGAACATTGCTGACAACTCATCATTGTCCAGGCCACGGAAACAGCTCTATTTGTTTACTATGTAACACTACTGCACGTAGGAATAGCGCAAACCCTGATTGACTGTCTGGGTTTGGTGAGGGAGCACTGAGGGGGCTTGAGGAGGTCCCTATCCCCGGAGTCCTCTGTTTTTGTGGCTACAAAACACTGGGTAAACATTCCTGTTGTAAGGGTGCAGGACTTATTGAAACTCCCCAATGTCAGTCCGTTGGTGTGCAGACCCCATCTGTCCCTAAGAGAACCACCACCCAGCTAACTGCAGCTCTGTGACAAAGAAGGTGAGCATCCTAACACCTATAGCTGCTGGACTCCACGTTACAGCATTTTCAAACGACTAAATGAGCCAGAACAGCTAGCCGATGTTGCTCCCCAGGCCTGTGACAGAACTCTAGTGGTGGCTCAACATGAGGGGGACCATTAAGGCTCAGATTTATAACTGGGCAGGGAGGCCCTGTTTACCCTCACATCACCTTTGTGCCCTCAGAACATCTCCCCTCCCGTCCCCAGGCCCCCGGAGAGCAGCCTGCTGCTCCGCTTATCTGCTGCTAGCTACTGTTTCCACTAGTGGTCATCTACAAAACTCCTCCACCTGGCAGTGACATCTATCCGCAAACATTCTGCCTAGGTAGCAGTTCCTTGAAATTAAGTAGAGAACTACAATTATTCAATTAGCGTTTCAATTAGGCGGGGCTGCAAGGAGTGGCAAGCTGCCACCCACAAAAAAGGCCTTGCCACCCCAGTTGCCACCGTATTTGTAGGCAAGTAATATTTTTTAAAAATGGCGTTAAAAGTTCTAGGCAAGTACACAGTTGTGCTCATAAGTTTGCATAACCTGGCAGAAATTGTGAAATTTTGGCATTGATTTTGAAAATATGACTGATCATGCAAAAAAACTGTGTTTATTTAAGGATAGTGATCATATGAAGCCATTTATTATCACATAGTCTTTTGGCTCCTTTTGAAATCAGAAGGATAACAGAAATCATCCAAATGGCCCTGATCAAAAGTTTACATACCCTTGAAGGTTTGGCCTTGTTACAGACACACAAGGTGACACACACAGGTGAAAATGGCAATTAAAGGTGAATTTCCCACACCTGTGGCTTTTTTAAATTGGAATTAGTGTCTGTGTATAAATAGTCAATGATTTTGTTAGCTCTCACGTGGATGCACTGAACAGGCTAGATACTGAGCCATGGGGAGCAGAAAAGAACTGTCAAAAGACCTACGTAACAAGGTAATGGAACTTTATAAAGATGGAAAATTATATAAAAAGTTATTCAAAGCCTTGCAAATGCTAGTCAGTACTGTTCAATCACTTATTAAGAAGTGGAAAATTCGGGGATGTCTTCATACCAAGACAAGGTCAGGTAGACCAAGAAAGATTTCAGCCAAAACTGCCAGAAGAATTGTTCGGGATACAAAAAAAAACCCACAGGTAACCTCAGGAGAAATACAGGCTGCTCTTGGAAAAAACAGTGTGGTTGTTTCAAGGAGCACAATACGACAATACTTGAACAAAAATGAGCTGCATGGTCGAGTTGCCAGAAAGAAGCCTTTACTGCACCAATGCCACAAAAAAGCCTTGACATGCCTCACAGCTTCTGGCACACTGTAATTTGGAGTGATGAGACCAAAATAGAGCTTTATGGTCACAACCATAAGTGCTATGTTTAGAGAGAGGTCAACAAGGCCTATAGTGAACAGAATACCATCCCCACTGTGAAGCATGGTGGTGGCTCACTAATGTTTGGGGGGGGAGCTCTAAAGGCACGGGGAATCTTGTGACAATTGTTATCAGAAAATACTGGCAGGCCATATGCATTCTTCTGCACGAAAGCTGCGCATGGGACGCTCTTGGACTTTCCACAACAATGACCCTAAGCACAAGGCCAAGTTGACCCTCCAGTGGTTACAGCAGGAAAAGGTGAATGTTCTGAAGAGGCCATCACAGTCTCCTGACCTTAATATCATCGAGCCACATCTTTATAGCTTGTGTTAAAAATATATAAATATTATCTGTGATAGCTGTTTAAACTTCTTTTAGAAATAAATAGGACTACGTTGTTTTCAACATAAATGTTTAAGTTGTCTCATTATTATGAGATTCACATGCTTAAAAAAATCTCCAGAATGCAGGAAACGAAGTCTGTTAAATTCAAATTTGTCTGGGGAAAATGACCTCTGCCCCTCAGTTGGAACCTCATGCCACCCTTTTGCCACCCCAGGTAAACCTTGTTAAAACCGCCCCTGGACTTACCCATTGGAATGGACATTCCGTGTATCTTGTCTGCATATCCAGCAAAGTATCGGAGCGTCTTTATGGTTCCCTGGAGGTCCACAAACAGGGTGGGCAGGAAAGGCTTGCCACTGTCAATGGACTCAATAGTCTGCAGAGAGAGGGCGATGGGGAGGAGAAATATATATTAAAATTTAATCTTTATTTTTATTTTGTATTATCTCTCCAAGAAACATAAACTTCACATTATCTCTGGGGAGAAACATGATCCTAATATAACATCATGCTACATTGCCTATCAGTTCTGAACCATCCTCTTAGGTTGTTAGGTTGATTTAATACTATTAGAACCATATGGGTAGTTGCTACTTTTGTTGCTACTTTTGTTTTGAATCAGTTTTCTTACATTCCTTATTGAAAACATATGCAGATCCTCTATAATGAAAAGGAGTATTTGAATGTACAGTGGTGTCACTGTACTTATGTATATATATATATATATATATATATATATATATATATATATTCAAAGTAGGCATATATTTTTCAAGATATGTCAAGACAACATATCAAATGTTGAAACTGAAAAATGTTATTGTTCCTTGAAAAATATATGCCTACTTTGAATTTGATGCCATGTTTCATGTTTCAAAAAAGCTGGGACAGGGGCAACAAAAGACTGGAAAAGTTGTGTAATGCTAAAAAACTAAACTTGGTGGAAAATCACATAAGTAATTATGTCAATTGGTAACAGGTCAGTAACATGACTGGTTATAAAAAGAGCATCCCAGAGGGGATGAGTCTTTCAGAAGTAAAGATGGGGAGGGGTTCACCGCTCTGTGAAAGACTGCGTGGGCAAATAGTGCAACAATTTAAGAATAACGTTTCTCAATATAAAATTGCGAAGAGTTTGGGGATCACATCATCTACGGTACATAATATCATTAAAGGATTCAGAGAATACGAAGAAATCTCTGTATGCCAGGGACAGGGCCGAAAACCAATATTGGCTGGCCTTGATCTTCGTGCCGTCAGACAGCACTCCATTAAAAAAAGACACGGTTCTATAATGGAAATCACAGCATGGGCTCAGGAGCACATTTGAAAATTATTGTCTGTGAAAAAAATACATTGCTGCATCCAAAAATGCAACCGCCACCACCTTCACTGGGCCCGAGCTCAATTAAGATGGATGGAGGTGAAGTGGAAAAAAGCCCAGTGGTCTGACGAATCAAAATTTGAGAATAATGTTTCTCAATGTAACATTGCAAAGAGTTGGGGGATCTCATCATCTACGGTACATAATATCATTAAAAGATTCAGAGAATCCAGAGAAATCTCTGTACGCAAGGGACAAGGCCGAAAACCAATATTGGATGGCCGTGATCTTCGGGCCCTCAGGCGGCACTGCATTAAAAACATTCTGTAGTGGAAATCACTGCATGGGCTCAGGAACACTTCCATTTTCTGTGAGCACAGTTTGTCTCTGCATTCACAAACGCAGGTTAAAACTCTATCATGCTAAGAAGAAACCAGATATAAACAAGATCCAGAAACGCCTCCGCATTCTCTGGGCCCGAGCTCATTGAAGATGGACTGAGGTGAAGTGGAAAACTGTCCTGTGGTGTGACAAATCAAAATTTGAAATTATTTTTGGGAATCATAGATGCGGCTGGTTATCAGCGCACAGTTCAAAAGCCAACATCCGTGATGGTATGGGGGTGCATTAGTGCACATGGCATGGGTGACTTGCACATCTGTGAAGGCACCATTAATGCTGAACAACATATACAAGTTTTGGAGCAATATATGCTGCCATCCAGGCAATGTCTTTTTCAGGGAAGGCCTTGCTTATTTCAGCAAGACAATGCCAAACCACATTCTGCACATATTACAACAGCATGGCTCCATTGTAAAAGAGTCCGGGTGCTAAACTGGCCTGCTTGCCATCTATACCTGTCCCCTATTGCAAACATTTACCGCATTATGCAACAAAAAATATGACAAAGTAAACCCTGAACTGTTGAGCAGCTGAAATCCTATATCAAGCAAAAATGGAAAAACATTTCAATTTCAAAACTACAGCAATGGGTTTCCTTAGTTCCCAAACACTTCCAGAATGTTGTTAAAGGAAGAGGAGCTGCAACACAATAATAAACATGCCCCTGTCCAATAAAATTTCTCTGGTTCAACATTTTATATGTTGTCGTAGTACTATTTTCAATTAAATATACGGATGAAAATATTTGCACATCATTGCATTCTGATTTTATTTGCATTTTGCACAGCTTCGCAACTTTTTTGGAAACAAGGTAGTATATATATATATATATGTGTGTGTGTGTGTGTGTGCAGGGTGGAAGATTTGTACAGGGTAAAAGGGATCCTGAAGAAGGTAGGCTGTCGCTCCATTTTTACAATGCCATGCCATACCCTGTCGACAGCGTTTGATTGGAGCCAATTTCCTCCTACAACAGGACAATGACTCAAAGCACAGCCCCAAACTATGCAAGAACTATTTAGGGAAGAAGCAGTCAGCTGGTATTCTGTTTATAATGGAGTGGCCAGCACAGTCTCTGGATCTCAACCCTATTGAGCTGTTGTGGGAGCAGCTTGACTGTATGGTACATAAGTGCCCATCAAGCCAATCCAACTTGTGGGATGTGTTTCAGGAAGCATGGGTTGAAATCTCTTCAGATTATCTCAATATATTGACAATTAGAATGTCAAAGGTCTGCAAGGCTGTAATTGCTGCAAATGGAGGATTCTTTGACGAAAACAAAGGACACAGTTATTGTTTCACCTTATTTCTCACCTTGTCAATTACTGTATTTCCTATTAATTTTGCTATGTTTCCTATTCAAACTCATTTCATGTATGTTTTTATGGAAAACAAGGACATTTCTAGGTGACCCCAAACATTTCAAAGGGGGTGTACAGAGTACACATACTATTTAGGGAGACTGCAACTATGAAGATATTCACTCTCTTATCCTCCATGTTATGTCTCTCTGAGCACGTTGCTAAAACAGAAGAAATATTTTGGGCCCCAAGATCAGGACTTTGACAACTGTGGGAGACTCACTGCTAGATAGGCACTATCCCGCTCCACCAGGTCTGCCAGTTTAGCTAGGAGTCTTCCCCTTTCTGAGGCATCCATCCTCCGCCACACTGAACCCAGGGTGAAGGCCAGCCGGGCCGCCTGCACTGCCTTGTCCACATCGGCCTGTAGAAGAAAAGCAGTGTACTGATACAGCCCGTGGGAGGCAGAGAAACAGAGACACCAATATGTCTTTTCTGAATCTGATTCTAGATGATTCTGATTCTAAATGGATCTTTGGATGTTTATGGCGTGCTCTTTAAGGATACCACCCAGGGATGCTGAAATAGCGAAGGAGAGGATGAACTGCCAAGCCAAAGACCCAAACCACAATAGACTAAACTCTACTGCCTGTTTGCTTTCCTTATTTTTTGGATACCGTGATCACACATGGACTACAAATGAAAGACTGGGTGCCAGGGGAGAGGAGCAAGAGTGGAAAACCCAAGGGCAACCCTGTCTAGGAAACAAAGAATCCAAAAACGCGCTGAGTGAAAATAACTTTACTTTCATTTCTGAACAAAATCAATGGGAAGTGCAGGTTTCTTTTTATTTTCTACCATACCTTCTCTGCTTCTTGGACCACACATATCTGTTCTCCGTTGGCGGGGTTGTAGACTGGGAAGGTCTTTCCACTCACAGAGTCTTGCCACTCATTGTTGATGAAAATCTGCAGGGGAAAAAAGATGCAGCGTTCAGTATACAGGATGAAGAGGCCCATGTTAGGGGAAGTCTGGTTCTAGGAGAAGCTTTACTTCTTTCCAGAGCCCATTCCTGCTCTAAAGAGACTATAAACTTGTGCTGTTTCCTCAATGCACATACTTGCACGTACAGTATTTACCTGATCAAATAAGAAATGTGCTGTTAAAAACAGACCGCTATGTGTTTTATGATTAGATTATTAGAGCTTTTTTGGAAAGTTGATTTCCAACGTTTATTATTGGCATTGTTTGTTATATACATTAAAACATTGCATTCTATCATTTCATCCCGTTACATTTTTGCAAAAACTAATAATCTATACATCAAACAAATAGTAATTTCTAATGAAGCGATTGTCAGAATGGAGCCTGGATCCTTCCAGTGCCTCTCAGTTCTTCTGGTGTCAAAGATGGAGGGACAGAGAAGGAGGGAGAGAGAAGGAGGGAGAGAGAAGGAGGGAGAGAGAGGGAAGAATCTGTGTAAATGTGGACAGGGATTCCTGACTGCTCAGCACGGCTCTCTGGGGAGTCCTCCAGCATCCAGACAATGAAGTGGTGGGGGAATGAGCCCCTATCAGACAGCAGACACTTTCTCTCTTACACACATACACACACACACACACACACACACAAGCGCGTGCACACACACACATTTCACAGCATCACTGCTCGTTTACGAGATAATAAAACACGTGCCGCACTTGGTTTCTGTGATGCGTTAAAGCAAGCCGTCCGTTAAACAACGCCCGGGATTCCAAACGAACTCTTTTCAAGCACGATAAAGGCCTGAAGAAAATAAATGTTTAGATAAACAACAAAAATGTGACATATCTCAGGGAATGGCCTGGGTGTATGGGTTTATAACAGAGCCATTTGAACTCACTTGAAACAACCCTTTGAGTCTAACTGAAGTTGTGAGGTGTGATCCGATTATAAAAATATGATTTCTTATATAAGAGTAAAGTAAATAAAACATGTCTCAGTTCAGTTGGCTTATTGACATGTTTGGGTCTATCACAGTGACTCCTCAGACACTGTTTTTAATTGCTGTCACTGTGTCTGATAAATGAGGTGTTAAGAAAACATCTGCTGGCCTTAATTCTCCTGTATACAAATGTGCTCTTACCAAACCTTTGTTTGAGAGAGAGAAGAGATACACTGAAAGCAGACCTGAAAGCAGGGTTCAAGTGTCCTGCTGGCCTAGGCCTCCCTAACTCTACAACATGTTTACCAACGTAAACTTAGAGACTTAAGTAGAATTTAATTGGCTGTAAACTGTGAGGAGTGTTTACTTTAGAGCAGGTATAGAATACCAGCGCATTTGGAAACCGTTCAAGACTCAGCACACAGACAGAACTCCCACACTTCAGTCTACACACACTCTCCTGCAGTTGGCTGCTTTACAAGAAGAACCTTGCACATGAATAACTCATGCCGGAGGCTTTTAGGTGTTTGGTATCTGCCTGTACCACTCTATGAGCAATACTACACAGTCTTGTATACCACTCCAATTAATCTGCATTAGCCTGCCTGGTTCGCTTCTCCACACAGACAGAGGGCACTTGCCCAGGCTGCCATAGCACAGCACAGCCTACACATTAGGTCCAGAACACAGCCAACAGACAGCTGAAACAGAACAGGGCCAACCGACACCCAAATCAGAACAGGGCCAACCGACAGTCAAATCAGAACAGGGCCAACTGACAGTCGAATCAGAACAGGGCTAACAGACAGCTGAATCAGAACAGGACCAACAGACAGCTGAAACAGAACAGGGCCAACCGACAGTCAAATCAGAACAGGGCCAACAGACAGTCAAATCAGAACAGGGCCAACCGAATGTAGAATCAGAACAGGGCCAACAGACAGTCAAATCAGAACAGGGCCAACAGACAGTCAAATCAGAACAGGGCCAACCGAATGTAGAATCAGAACAGGGCCAACAGACAGTCAAATCAGAACAGGGTCAACAGACAGTCAAATCAGAACAGGGCCAACAGACAGTCAAATCAGAACAGGGCCAAGAGACAGCCGAATCAGAACAGCGCCAACAGACTGCAGTATCCATAAAGGCACCCAGTGGGCTCTCTCAGCCCATTCAAGCCCAGCCTTCCATCAGGGGCCACCTTTAATCTGACTCTCATTAAGGGCACTTCATAAAAGTGTCAGTGAGGATGAGGAGCTGAGGGCCTGCTACAAAAACAGAAAGCCTTATAGAGCACGGAATTAGTTTTTAAATTTATAGGGGCCACTGTAGTGGAACGCTCTAAATCATTGGAGCCCCCTGACAGCCCCAACAGTCGGAGCAAGAATGCAGTCCGTGGGTAGCTTTATGCATGCAGTAACCCCTCTCACAAGGCACCGCCGAAGGAGAGGGGATAAAACAGGGGAACAGTGGACCAGGCCGCCATCTAAATCATGGCCAGAAAAGGACAACCATCAGCCGCCGTTTGGCTCGGCCCTCTTGGGGCTCAGGGGGCTGTTAGACTTTTGTCTCGTCCCATTCAAAGAGTTGATTAAGACGACAAGGTTGCACACTAAATCAACCCTCAATGTTTCTTAAAATTGCTTTTAGGTTCATTTGGAAACAAAGAAAAAAAACAAGGATGGAAGCTCAAGTGCAAAAGTGCAAATTTTGAAATGATAAGTGTGTTTTCTTTCTGGTTTTCCCATTCCCCCGTGGTGTCTTTCACCACACATGAGGGTTTCATTTGTATAGAAATCATTATCACCATATAAGTACTAGCTAAGTCCCATAAATCACTGCCTTTGATAATAAGCCATTATAAGCAAACTGACTGTGCCTCAACCACTATAAAGTAGCAAAATGAAAAAAATGGCTATGTCAGTCCCAAAGCCTGTTTTAGGATGAAAACTAACATGAGTAAATTATATTTTGTGTATATTGTGCAACTGGGAAAGAAAGCAAGAGGTGAGACCCAGTCAGCTCACAGTACATAGATAGCTACAAAATAAGTGCATTACTCTGAATGAGACCCATCAATTTGTGTTCATGAGGAAATGCTTCCAGCTGTGTGCTGTCTTATTATTTGGTAAATATGCAGGCCATTTTGGTATTACAGAGAGTTGGCAGAGTTTGTGCTCCGGGTGCAGCCGTGACATCTGATCCCCCTACAGCACAGAAAGAAAGCTGCCTGGCGCGGACAGGGACTGGACAGTCTGCAGATAGGTCAACACTTTATGCATGGGCCACAGGACAGCTGCAAATATTTAGCAACCCCCACGTTTTTCCGTTAAAACCTGTCAATCTCAAACTGCTGACAGTGCTTGTCTGTTTGGCTGATGAAATGATGAGACATGGACACCCGAAGCCAATGATGAACCTCAAGACCAGTAGAATGCACGTTCCTGATCACATCAACGTAGCTCTGTTGTTTACTAAGAATGACTCAAAATGTCAACTTCAAAATGCACTCTGCTTACAACCAATATGAAGGGACTAGGTGCTTAAGATCTCCACAGAGCAAAGGGTGCAGCAATATAGCGGAGTCCCCTGGGAATACATCAGCAATCAGCAGACATTGAGAAACTGAAGAGGAATGTACCCTCAGTTCAGTGCATTTAAGGAACAATCCTGCTGATCCATTTCTCATCTGCCACTGTGCTCTCTCTGGAGGCTACTCCACAACTGCACTAGGGAGTGAGGGCAGGCAGGGGATGCCAAAGTACTCACTGCTGCCAGCAAAACATCTGTTTGGCCTCTAGCATCTTCTCATGGCTCCCATGCTTAAGGAATATTTAATGGCACTAATTTCTTGTCAATTTTCAGGGGTTAGGGGAGAGTAAAAAAAAAACATATATGTACACAACAGCTCAAGATTCCACAGCCACATGGATCATGAACAGGGCACCTGCAAATCTAGTCTGCACAGGAAGTTTCATATCCTTTCCTATCAGAGGACTTCTATTTCCGTTTCATTTTCTGGATCCGTTTCAAGACACTTGTAATTACGACTGTTACAAGCAAAGACAGAGCATGTGAAACTTCAGCCCAGCTGGTGTTTTTGCCCTAGTCCTATCCATGACTCAAACCGTAGACCCTACAGTTTCCATTCACACACACAGAGACAAAATGCCACCCTGCTCTCCTGGGTGTATAGGGGACAAACACAGGTTGGCAAACGTATTTCTCCTTAATGTGAGGGACATAAATTCTATAGAAAAATTATATGGAATATGAACTGACATTTGATCAAAGGGACGGACCATGCAGGAGTTGGAGTTAAGCAGCACAGGCCTTTCAAAGCAGCAACCTGGTGCCAATGTCTACTCAGTCTGTGATTGGCACATTCACTGAGTTAAACTGAGTTGGTCTTTCAATAATCTATATTATCTAGGGAGACTTCAACAGTAACATCAATTAAAAATGAATATCTTTGTTAAATAGCCTACTTTGATTTTTAAAAATCCCTTCGATATCTATTCACATATTTGCATTAAAACATAACCGAAAGATTTATCCACATGGAAAAGTAAATTATCCCCTAATCAGCATTATCTAGGAGTTGGGTGGTCTGTATATGGACAAGAAATTGAGCTAATGTGTTTGCTCACTCAACAAACTTTGTTGACAATGAATTTAATATATAAAAATGAGTCAAAATAATGTTTGCTTTCAAAGCACAAAATCTTATTGAAAAATTGCTTTTTTGAAATTGAGCTTATATTTGAAACTTTGTTTCTTCAACAAAATTGAGCAGTTATAAAACAGCTAGTTTTGGTTGGCTTTGCATTTGCCTTTGGAGGATGCTATTGGTGTCTGCCAAAGAGGTATCGATAAAAGTCAAGGAAGCCATTACGAGGCTGAAAACTGAAAAGAAAATCAATCAGAAACATGGTCAAACCATAAGCCTTACCAAAAACAACAGTTTGGAACATAATGACATATGGAAAGTGTGGATAAAAAATCCTCCCAAGATCCACACCATTGACACTGAATTATGTTGAAGGGGGTGTTATGATTTGAGTATGCATGGCTTCAACTGGAACTGGCTCAAATATCTTTATTGATTATGTAAGTGCTGACAGCAGCAGTAAAGTTAACACTCAAGTGTAAAGAAAAACTTTGTCTGCTAATGTACAAGAAAATGCCTCTGAACTCTTGCAACTAGAGATTTCCTGACAGGTATATCTTAAGATTTACATCTAAATATGGCTTTAATTTTCTGATGAGGAGACTTTAAGCAAAAATATCTCGAAAACAACAGAAGATGACTGTAGTACTAACCTGGCAGAGCATCACCAGAGAAGATATCCCAGCATCTGGAGGGATCAATGGGTTGCTGACTTCAACCAGTTGTTGCATGCAAAGGATATGTGACTAAATACTAAACATAAGTGCTTAATTTGGACATTACATGAATCCGTACACAAACTCTTAGTGACCTGAAATAGGGGGGACTGTGTGTAAAAGGGTTTGTCATTTGTAAGTGGTGAATCCAGTACGTACACAAACGCCCTCAAACAAAAACCTGATAAACTATTCTTTAACCTCATAGTCATTGTTTGATGTCATATCCAAACTTTTGGATTATCGAGCCAAAAGAAGAAAAAATGCTTCACTGTCCAATTTTTACAGATGTCATCGCTTGTCCCCCAATGTTGAAAAAGCTCACAATTTCATTGCAGCTGTTTGTGTTACATTTGTACTCTGAATCAATAAACTGTTCGTAGAGAGTTGAATTTGAACTAGCTTGTTGAGTAGAAATTGTTCAAAAAAACTGAAAACCATACCCATCTTTTCTCAATATTCTCTATTATTGGTTGTTTTTCAGAATTGTTTGTTTTTATACTGTTTGCATGTACAGTGGTCAAAGATAAATTCCATTGGTTGTAACACTGTTGTTGACCCAAAAGGGGTCTCAGGAAATTGAGTAGTAGGTCAAGTATGTACTGGCACAGTATGTTCCATTTCATCACAATCACATGCTTTGAAACTTTGAACTGCACGGTTACCTGAGGTACAAATAACAAATTCTACTTATAGTTTATGCACATATGAACAACATATTACACATCCAGACGAAAATGTGAGGTTTTTAAAAAAATTGTTTGGCAATTGTAAAAGTCCCAGACTGCATCTTTATTTAATCCTATGCCACACAAACATAAATAGCATACATTTTTCTAAATGAATTAAACCTAGAGTTTGGACATTTTGTACCTGTTAAAAAGCTTGTTCCAGTTTATGTGATTTAGGTAGTTTCAATAATAAAACTTCACTACCCGGGCAGTCATTTTCAGTGCAGGTCATGGCCAGGGATTAAAATGAATTGTCAGTGTAATAATCTCAACCATTGCTGCTAACACAACACAAATAAAAAACACAAATAAATGAAATCTGGGTATGAAATAACTAGATCTAAATATGATCCACCAGTCATAAGGAGTGACTGGAGCCTTCTTCAGCTCTCTGTGTATCTAAGACTCTCTAGAGGGGAGAGCTTTTTTATGGATATCAGAGGATTTATGGAGCCAACAGTTTTTCACAATGACACCATAAGGATTTACACGTTACATGTCAACCAGCCCGTAGACTTAAGGTATAGAAGTTATTAATGGGATAACCTCCTTGTCACCAGTCTTCCTTAAAGAGTGATTAAGAGACAGGGGACGCTATGTTGACGCCTCTGCTAAGACGATAATTTACACTCACAAGTAACCGTTTCACACAGATAGACATATTCATGGTAGTGCAAGCTCATCCTGTCACAATCAGGGATGTGTGTAGCTGAGTGTGCGACAGTGTGTGTGTGACAGTGTGTCTGTGACAGTGTGTGTGTGTGACTGTGTGTGTGTGAGACAGTGTGTGTGTGAGATAAGGAAGGGGGGGAGAGTTTGAGACAAGTAAAGAGGGAACGAAGAGAGAAAAAGAAAAAGGGAATACTCGCTGTGTTGTGATAAATCATTCAGGCTCCCGGTATCCTCTACCTTGGGGTTTGTTTGATGTTGATCGCAGTAAGATGGCGGTTTTGAAGTGAAAAACTCCAGAAGTGCAGGTCAGGCTCTGGCAAGGCAGGGCACTGACCCACACAGTGAAACAGGCCCATAATTTACACCCCAGTGGACAGCACCTAGCATTGGGGAGGCCCCAGCCTCCATCTGTACTATCTCAATCAGTGACGGATTGATGGGGCCTCTTTCATTCATCCACAATGACTGACTGACTGGACTTCTGCTAACAGATTAGTTTACAAAACCCTTCCTTGCTTAAATAGACAGGCTTTTACGTTCCTATTAAGGCCAAATGGCAGCAATTACACGATGAATAAAAAAAACTGTTTGAAAATATATGTCAGTCTTGACATGGGGAATCTATACAGCAAGCGGGGCAGACGCGTGTAGTTAAGGTCTGGGATGTTTGCATATTACGAAAGTTGTTTAACTCTTCCTGTTTTCACAGCGTTAGAAACAGTTCAAAATTAAAGGCAATTGACAGAATTTAGTTATTTACTGTCTTGTTCTGCATAGTCTATATATGCATATCAATAAACTATACTACAACCACGCTAAAATGACTCCAGTTAAATATTAACTTCAGTTACGTCTGGCCTACTGACAATAAGGAGTCCCTGTATGTGTTACAGTGATGACAAGAGAGACAAACATCTGTCTGTACCTTAGCTCCTTTAACATCATTAAATTTTATAAACATTAAGTATCAATTCAAACACATTTTGGGAAGAAAAATGTGCATTCTTTCTCAACAACTTGAAGGAGAATGTGCGAGAAAAGCTCTGTCCCACCATCTCTATTCTTCCATGTGTCAGGTTTAACGGCTCTTAATCATTAAGCGGTGTGAGAAGCCACCCTGGCCAGAGATATCACCTACTAAAACCCTGAGAACGCTGGCTCTGTCTCCACTCATCAATAACCATACTCAACAGTCTCACTTTATCCTCTCTCCCTGCTCTACAAAAAGGCAGAAAACATTGAGAAAAAGCCATCAGAGTAAGCTAAAGTATGGTGTACGTAATTTACAGTAGCAGACACTCTAATCCAGTGATTTACAGTAGTGATAGTGGATTCTCATATTGTTTCACACAGGAACCCATAACCCTGGCGTTATAAGTGCCACACTCCTCCAACCTAGGCACAGCACTTTTCTCTCTTGTGGTCATCCAAACGCAGGGTTTTCATGATGGCATGATGGTGTCTTACTGCCCAGCTGGTTTCAGGCCACCCCAGGGTGGAGTGGGGGTAGGTGGGGTAGAGGAACCAAGCACCTTCTTCTTACAGCAGTACAAACAGGAGGACAAAGGGTGACATTTTTATAACAAAGGGAGACATGAGCAGACCTTCCGAAGTCTCACAGATCTGCACAGCCCCACTGAGACACATGCAGGGAGGGAGATAGCTTAGCTGACACGTTCATACAAATGACAATTTGACGGCAAACAATTCAGGACTTGGTGAAAGGGACAGGGGGCAAAGCGTCTATTTGCGATAACACCTCACTATCTCACAGTCACTGGTACTAAACATACTATGGGCATATATTCATGGGTGCACTATAGGTTACCTTTGTGTTGCAAAACAAGCAACGGACTGAAAAAGGGCATGCGCACTGTCATGTTGACTCTCTTGCATGGTGTTCATATCCGCTCATTAACTATCATGTTCTACAGGGAGATATTTTTATTAGAAGCCAGCTCAAACTCATGTAAGACAAATGAAACCATGCTAAACCTTGGAGAATACAAGGGCCTTGGTTACAGGCATGTTTATTCTCAGTTCTCTACTGGACCTCTGCCTGCGAAGGGCATTGGCACGTCACACAGCTGGTCTACAAGTGTGGAAGAATGTGTAGGGCTCCACGGAGAGCATGTGCCCACAGTCCCAAAGGCCAGCTCCATCCTGGCTACTGTTACATTCCCAAAGGCCAGCTCCATCCTGGCTACTGTTACAGTCCCAAAGGCCAGCTCCATCCTGGCTACTGTTACAGTCCCAAAGGCCAGCTCCATCCTGGCTACTGTTACAGTCCCAAAGGCCAGCTCCATCCTGGCTACTGTTACAGTCCCAAAGGCCAGCTCCATCCTGGCTACTGTAACAGTCCCAAAGGCCAGCTCCATCCTGACTACTGTTACAGCTTTAGCTCACAACGCTCATTCTCCCCCTGGCAGGCCGGTGATGGGGTGGACAGAAGAGGAACAGGGTGGGAGGACAGCCCGCGTCAGGGGTGCCCATAAATCAGAGCCCTCCTGCCCCCGATGTCCACCAAACCAACAGGGCCTGGATGATCCAAATTCCTGGGGGTTAATTCACCAAGGCCTGCACTCCCTAAATGTTCTCCTATACAGTCCGCACTTTGCGTGCATTCTTTTAAATAATTCCAAGCAGAAGGGAGGTAGAGAGAAAGGGAAGACGAACTGATAGCGTGTCTGTGCATTGAAGCCAGGCATGCAAAACCAGCTTACATCTCACGGCAAGCAGACCACCATAAGTTACTTGTTGCCTCAGCAAAAGTGCCCTTTGCACTTACAAGAAGGTGTGCAGCCAACACTGATTACAACACTCTACTCACAGAGGTCCTTAATGAGATGTGCCCTTTACTCTCAATCACAGCAATAAAAGTGTTGTTTTTCAAACTTCTAAAGGAACCATGCTACAACAAACAAAAGTCCACATATTATAAGTGATTGGACGGGTGACTCCAGTCAGGTGCTTATGATAGGATTAAAAATACCAGCATAAAGGGGAGGTTGAAAAATACAATTCATGTTTTAATTAATGAAATTGTCAAAAAGGAATCTCAAAACGTATGAACAGAGTTAGTAATGACCAAAAACAGAAGTTTAGAAATGTACAACTTTCAGAAGAATCCATCAGCCTAATTGCGTACATGCTTAATCCGTCTATAGATGTGTAATGTAACCAACCACATCAATACAATTAAATCCACAAATCGAATGAAGGGTTGTTAAGTTGGAAATTGATTGTGCTGAATCACAGTAAAATAATCAAATGAATGGAATTTAGGACGAGAGTATTGTTAAAGGATTCTAAAACAAGAGGTAAAAAGGCATTCTTAGCAAATGGCGACAAAAAACAATCCCGTCTAAATTTTATGCACAATATATAAATTGGTTGCGGTTAAATTTGATTTAAGAGTAAGGTTAATTCAAATTAGTTTGAATAAATGTTTAGAAACGAAATAAACTCACTCAAGATAAAATATGCAAATATGCCTAAAACAGCGTTATTCCAAAATGTCAAATTTAACCACGGATTTTTTAGCATAAAAACATTAACTGGTTCAAATAAATGTTTTTTTTTTTAAATCAGGTGTATGTGAATCTAGATTCATCACAAAAACACGATGATTTCTCTAATGATTACATAACAGTACGTTAAAAGAACCGTATTCTATCAGGTCAGAATTGTGTAACAATAACCTGCAGCTGAAAAATTATGACCTTTACTAAATGTCTAGTGTCACCTGTGATAAACAATATTTATAGCCATTTCAGGTGACGTAGACTACATAACATATTTAAATATTGGTAAATATACACGTTTAATTAAAAGCACCTGTGCAATCTCATTCTGTTAGCAAAAATGCAAATGACGAAAATAATAGATTTGATGTCGCCATGATGACATTTAGAATGATTTTACACAGAGTATACGCCACATGTTTATGAACTATAAGCTGTTATTTGCTATATAAGTGAACAAATCACGCGAGCAACAATCTGCAAAAAAGGGCATTTAAGTGGTAAATCTGTAATTGTAATGAAAGCGTTAAACCTGAAACTAAATTGGCAAAAAACAATCACCTGTCCAGTGCGCAAAAACCTTGGCTAAATTGGTCAGTACTACACGTGTTGCCATTAAATACTTCAGCGACAATACAAAAATACATCTCATATATGACATGTGATACGTAGCACAGAATATGTGACTCTGAATTAAAGTAGAAGTTGTCTCACAGACCTTGGTGTACTTGATCTCCGCGTTGGGCACCGGCGAGGGCATCAACTGGAGAGATGCCATGAGAGCAGCGGCGTCCGCGTCGGTCTTCACTTCACCAGGGAGTTCGATTTTACTGGAAGTCATCGCGTCTGTCTTGGTATGTCTCTTTCAGACGTGCCTTCGTTTTTTCTAAAGATTTCTGATAAGGACTCTGGAACCCTTCCTGTGTTTATAACCAGGTGTCAGCCGCGGTCCATTTTTATTGGGTAGAGAACAGGGCCGTCCTCCTGATTAAAATCGAACATTTACATAAACGACCCCAGCCGTCCGTTTTGGGGAGGGAAAGTAGACTACATCCAGAACTTTCCAAAGTATGCATCACAATCTCTATATCACTCAAAAGAAAAAAATATGAAATATCATTAGGTTATCTTTATTAAATCGACCCAGTTTAAACACACGTAGGCTACTTTATGAAATGGGCTAATACAAAGGTGGAAACAAATAACTTGTTATATTGAAGACAGGGTCTTATTTGAAGAAGTAATTACAAGAGAATTAACACCTTATTAAGTGTGAGAGCAGTTCATTCTTAACGACTCATAAATAAAAACAACATGCTACTTGCAACACTACGCTTTAAAGTAAATAAACTTTCTTCAGTTGAGAGTTTCTGGATACGTTTCTGATGTATTGGGGCGTACTGTAGTAAAATCTACGGTGTAAAGATTCGTAACACTCTCTTTTAAAAGGTCGTTATAAGATTTAGGCATTGTTTTAACGTGTAACAACTCATAGTAGGCTACAGCGTAATAACAAATACTTGCCTGCTTATTGCAGACTGTATTTTCAAAATATTTGTAAATACAGACTTGTTACAATGCTATTTACAAATGGGCATGTTTCTACTCATTTTACAAACTTCCTAGCTTATTTTTTTTACACTTCAACCGATTATTGAACAATTGTTACAAAAGTGGTTTTCCCTTGTCGATGGATTGGGCATCTGAAAGATTATGGCCTACAATCAATAGGCTTAAGTTATATGTGCACTGTTCAAATTGTCTGTAGTCAAAATTGGTGTCGGCACTTAAAATGAAGTGTACGCTCTTGTTTAACTGAGGTTACGAAAACAGATTGTAAGGTCAACCTCATTGGTTCGATCGAATTCGTGTCATCCCTGTTGAAGAGCAAGACACTACTTTCTAACTTAGTAAATGTAATGTTTGTCTAATGAAATACGGATTTGTTGCACACCGTTCTTAGCTAATACTTGAAATGAAAGGAAATACCAATGACCTAATTTCCATAATAGGTGATAAGTGGGCCAGCCTAGGTCGGTGGTTATTTAAAAAAATGAGGCTACATACAATTCCTTCTGATGTTGAGCTACTTAGAACAAACGCAAATGACATCATGTATATTATTCTTAAGCAACACATTCAAGTGTGAGATGTTTATGAATAAGGTCCATTTGCCACATTTCATCAACCCGACTGTTACAACATCCTCACACGGAAGTGTGGCCTTGAAGCTATCACTATTTCCTAGTCTGTTGATGAGAGGAATCTCTGCCGTGGTGTTAAGTCCCTGTTAGCATTCACTTCAAACTTCCGAATAAACATTTGAACGATTTAGGACCGCTCAAGCGATGTCTCAACAAATGAAAGGAATTACAAGGACCTTTACACCTACGTAGTGATAGAACATCGCGCACATTTTAAGATGGGCCTATTGTCATATTTGGCTAAAATAGTCGTAAACAGTTTATAATAAAATAACAATTAATGACATCACATAATTATTATAATTTCATAGCAGTAACCTTTTACATATAACTAAATCGAGTGATTGGACCTGAAGGTCTTACCTGCTTGTTTTCTCTTCATTACTGGCATATACGGTCTTCAAAGTTGCAGGCCTTTATAATGTTACTTTGGGGACAATCTCATTATAGGCCTACTCTCAGTTTCCATGTTTTCATAATATATCTACAGGCTCGCCAGTTAGCCTACTCAGAAATCCCCAGGGCCAGGTGCAGAATTTACTTAAATTCTAAAGTCTTAAAATACGATGTTCTTAATTGTTGTTCTAGCAAAAAGATATCGGGCAGCTGTCTACAGATCAAAAAGAAGAAAATTTGATTCATACCTATTGACTACTGATAGGTGAAAATCGATAACATTTTATTTGAACTATATGAAGGTATATCATTACTGTGACATGGCTGTCGACATGCCTTTAATGTATTGACAACCCAAGAAGGGCCTGACAAGATAAAAAGTGGACGGAGTTGTATAATTTGGGACTACCCCCTCAGGGGTGCCTTTTCTCCATCACCACATCTCCCTTTTTTCACAGCATGGGCGACACTCCGAAAGTGTCTGTTTCACATCAAAGACGACAAAGACAAAAAAGTGACATTGATTAATGCAACCAAAACATCTCATCCTCTACCTGTCGCCTCTGTTTTTCACAGTCTATAGCGAGCGGAAGATAAGGCATACCGTGGGACCTTTTTACTTTACCCTGCTACCTCTCCACTCATTCTCTGTTCATTGAGCTCCCTCTATTGGACAAAACACCAACTCTGTTTAATACCGTAACATGCCACCTTCTAATTCAATTTCCTTTGGCAACTTTATGAAGTAATTGGCTATTTTGGAGCTATCTGGATAATTGCTCTATAGGTGTTTGAAGAAGGGTGTCAAGAACTGACACTTTATTATTTCAAACTAATCCAAGGTCTACAATACCTCAAGGCAAAGACATAAAATGCAAATCATTAAATTAACATTGACTCACGCAGCACACAGCATTAACCTAGCACTCTCAGGAGATGGCAGTGGTTCGGCTCTACACACGACTCTTATGAAAAACAAATGAATAAATCAAATAAAAATATGTCAATATGATGAAATATTAAGAGTAAACAACACATATCCATAGCAGTAAAAACTATTTTTCTGTATCTAATTTTCAACAATATTCTAGAAATTTTAAACAAAGTTATTTAGGTTAAACAGACGGTATTACATTTGCAAATAAATGCGCGCTGTCCATATTCGAACGTAAAAGCGCACAGCCTACATTAAGGCTGACTGCAGACGAATAATTGAAGCATCGGAGTCATTATTGACCAATCAAGCAGCTAGTTTTAAAGAGTGGACCCCTGGCGGTTGCAGTGGTTATGGGTGACAGTTTAGGGAGTAAAAAGATTAACAGGTCATGCCAGTCTACTGTACATAATACACGTGTAAGACAACTAGGGGGAGGAGAAGAAGGGTTATATCCTAAGCTACTGGAGAAACGCTCATACTTCGACTTCTCTTCAGTTGTCTGTATTGACAAGTCGGCCTTCTGTGGGAAATATGGATCTTGAGAGCAGAAGAAAGATTAAGGAGAGATGTGCGTTGAAAAAGGACATAATAAAAGAGTTCCTTGCAGAATTTCTGGGGATATTCGTGTTGATAGTAAGTACATTGGCACTTTGCCTTAACTCCTGACTCTCATTTAATAGCCTACATGACAACTGCATCAATATGATAATAAGGTGTTCAAATTATTCTCAGGGGACTTGATCTGTCAACAGTGATATTTTTATAGATATGTTTTGGTGCTAATTTATCCTGGTAATAATGTGTATTCTGTTTGATGTTCTCATACATTATTCTGGTCTGTGATTCTCCTTGGGTGATAATTAAGACATCTGGATACTTTTTAATGGGAAGTTTGACAGGTGGAGGATAGGAGCGCAGAATGAAAGGGAAACTTGGTGTTCTGAGACATAAATAAAAACATTATTATACTCACATTTTTACAAACATGTACCATGCAACATTTCAAATGAGCTATGATGATCACAATGATTTGATATTCATATTTTTGGGGAATGTATATCAGGTAATAAATAGACTCAATTTACAACCCCGAAAAACATAATGCAATGATTTGCAAATTATTTAAACCCTATATTCAATAGAAAATAGTACAAAGACAACATATCAAATGTTGAAACTGAGACATTTTATTGTTTCTTGAAAAATATATGCCTACTTTGAATTTGATGCCAGCAACACGTTTCAAAAAAGCTGGGACAGGGGCAACAAAAGAGTGGAAAAGTTGTGTAATGCTAAAAAACTAAACCTGGTGGAATATCACACAACTAATTAGATCAGTTGGCAACAGGTCAGTAACATGTTTGGGTATAAAAAGAGCATCCCGGAGAGGATGAGTCTTTTAGAAGTAAAGTAAAAACAGACACAGTTCTATAATGGAAATCACAGCATGGGCTCAGGAGCACTTTTGAAAATGATTGTCTGTGAAAACAGTACATTGCTGCATCCAGAAATGCAAGTTACAGCTCTACCATGCAATGAAGAAACCATATCTAAAATAGATCCAGAACCGACCCAACCTTCTCTGGGCCCGAACTCACTTAAGATGGACGGAGGTGACGTGCAAAACTGCCCAGTGGTCTGACGAATCAAAATTTGGAAATTCTTTTTGGGAATCATGGACGCCACATCCTTTGGACTAACGAGGAGAGGGACCATCCAGCTTCTTATCAGTGCACAGTTCAAAAGCCAGCATCCATGATGGTATGGGGGTGCATTATTGCACATGGCATGGGTGAATTGCACATCTGTGAAGGCACCATTAATGCTGAACAGTATATACAAGTTTTGGAAGCAACATATGCTGCCATCCAGACAATGTCTTTTTCAGGGAAGGCTTTGCTTATTTCAGCAAGACAATGCTAAACCACATTCTGCACGTATTACAACAACATGTCTCTGCAGTAAAATAATCTGGGTGCTAAACTGGCTTGTCTGCAGTCTAGACCTTTCACCCATTGAAAACATTTGGTGCATTATGAAAAATACGTCACAGAAGACCCCGAACTGTTGAGCAGCTGAAATCCTATATGACAGCAGTTGGTTTCCTCAGTTCCCAAACGCTTATGGGGTGTATTGTTGAAAGAAAAGGTGATGCAATCCAGTGGTAATTATGCATGTTTTTGTACTATTTTCAATTAAATACAAGGATAAATTATTTGCACATCATTGCATTCTGTTTTTATTTGCATTTTATGCAGCGTCCCAACTTTTTTGGAAACAGGGTTCTATTTAACATACCATATATTTCTGTGAACACTCATTATTTGATAAACAAAGTTACCCTATATGTTGTTAGCAGGTGACAAAATAAAAATATGCGTCATATTGTAGAATAAGAAGCATTTCATGTCTTTGATAATGTAAATCTAGATTAATTCATAAATTGTTAACTCTTTCAGGTAGTTATGTGTATGCCCCTAGCAGGGTGGAAAGATCTCATGGTCTCTTGGGAACAAGCCGCCTACATTTATTTAATAATTTGTGCCTCAGTTCGTCCTGTATGTTTTTCTGACAGTCAAACAGCCTTTTCCCAACAGTACAGATGGAACATTTAAAATATTAAAAACAAATTGCAAGAAATTCTGTTCAAATTGCAGGAAGTCCAAATGCCACCACATGAGCCATAAAATTAATAGTGAATGAAATTGCCATTGAATACAGTGATTTGAGGTTGAGAACAGACAAGCATTAGACTGAATAGAGAGAAACCATTAGCATGAGCTACCATCTAATAGAATAAAAAACATTTTTCAAGTAAATTTCCCTAAATTATGGAACATAATCATAATCATAAAAAATAATTTGTACTCTACATCCTGACCACAACAAATACCACTTATAGATTGTATTTGAAAATAACAATGATTGAATATCTGATTAACATTGGCACATAATGAAATAATGTGTTGTATATGTAAGATTACTTAGGAGCAGATTAGCTAAAAGAAACTCAACTGAATTTCTAGTGATTTGACCGTCTTGTCGAAGAAAGTTTTATTTATTTTGGAGGGAAACATCCCTCAAAAATAAATAAAATAAGACTTATTATTTTATTATTTCTACTTTATTGTGGGAGGCCTAAAAAGTATGCTGGTATGTTGATTTTGGCTCAGGACCCTACCATGGAGTAAAAACTGTGTAATGAGGTGATATCTACAGGGGTCCTTATAATAAGCTGACGGGTCCTTTGTCTTCCACCTGTCTCCTCTAGGTTCACCTAGAGACCTGTCTGTCTGTCTGTCTGTCTGTCTGTCTGACTGTTTGTCTGTCTGTCTGTCTGTCTGTCTGTCTGTTTGTTTTTCTGTCTGTCTGTCTGTCTGCCTGTGTGCTTGTCTGTCTGTCTGTCTGTCTGTCTGCCTGTTTGTCTGTCTGTCTGTCTGTCTGTCTGCCTGCCTGTCTGCCTGTCTGTCTGTCTGTCTGTCTGTCTGTCTGTCTGTCTGTCTGTCACAGCTCAGGGACTGGTCTGACTGAGGCTCAGTTTCAGAAAGGCTTAGTGAGTCTGTGGTCAGCTTGGTCAGCAGCACAACTTCAGTGAACTAATCCATTTCTCACAACAGACATAGCTATTCTGGGAACAGCTTCCTCCTTTCAACACTTTTGTTTTTATTTAGTTGTCACTGTGACGAGAAAAAGATTTGTGATTATTTCTCAAGCGTTAAATGACACATCTTCTATGTGCGGCATTCCCATTAGGGGACAGGGAATCCACTGATCTAAAAGACTTCCTAATTAGAAATGAATGCTCTAGAACAAGATGACTAGTCCTATGTGCATAATTGGACATAAAAAACAATGCCTCTTTCTTCCTCCTGCCAACGTGTTGTTGTTTCTGTGTGTGTATCCCTGTCTGTCCTTCCCAGCTCTTTGGCTGTGGCTCGGTGGCTCAGACGGTGCTGAGTAAGGGGGCTCTGGGTGAACCCCTCACCATTCACATTGGCTTCACTCTGGGGGTGATGATGGCAGTATACGTTGCTGGGGGCGTGTCAGGTGAATATCATCCTCTACCTAGCATGGACTGCATTTAGAAAATCAACTTCTACAGTCCACTTTGCATATAGCCAATTTACAGTGTTTCTTAATATTTTAATTTGCAATATGATTGATTTCACTTTGGCAATAATTTAAACAGCAAGGGGTTGGATGATCTTGCGACACTCTTATGTTCTATTTCTAGTTGATATTTTGTAGTTGGACAGAACCCTACTTTACTGTGCCTTATCAACATTATATGTCCTCTTTGGTTTGCAAGAAGAAATTACATGAAAGTCTGAGTAACTGGATCTGTAGTTTAATGTAATTAGTCTAAAGAACACATGAAGAAAACTGATAACTGATTCAGTACAGTCACCTCTACTCTCAAAGAGCTTGTCCAATTACAAATGGGCTTTGGGTTACAAAAAATTGAGCAGGACTCAAAGGTCATTAATGGTTGTTTATCTTTGATGAAACAGCTTTACTTTGTCATGAACTTTGACCATGGATGTCTGGGTCTCTTTGCTCTCAAGTTCTAAACTCTTCAAAGCCAGAACATGTACTGCACAAATGTATGGGTAACTGTGTGTTATGGCTCCTTCACTGTCCTCAGATCCATTTGTTCACGTATTCATTGTTTGACAGAGGGGGGGAGACGAGCCACCAATGTCCATCCCTGTTGTTGGGGAAAGTTTAACACACAGTTACAGTAATGGACTATTGAATACAGCCTCAGGACAGTCCGTATTCAACATTGGCGCCATTGAATATTACTGTAACTGGTAGAAGTTGACTGAGGAAAGTGAAGATATATCCAATAACTTGATTAATCAGTCCTGACGCCTGACGGCGTCTTGGTGTCGAAGGATAAAGTGTATTGGCTAGATATACAAGGCTGAAGGTGCATGTCCTTATGTCCAGAGGGACTTTATTGGGTACGTTCCACTGAGATTAGAGAAAGAAGAGCACTCCCTCTCGCTTCGCCAGCAGTAATGGCAAAGAGGGACAACGCAGGAGGAAATCACTTTTTAAATGTCACAGCGCCTTATGTGGGCTTGCTGAGCAAGGTGGAGAGTGGTTTTTATCAGCAATCAAGAGTTTCATTATGTCAGCGAGACTTTAGGTAATGGAGGATGATGTAATTTGAAATTGCCAGGGAAATGTTATCACATTTCGGATGTATAGGAGTGACAATGTGATTAGAGTTTTACTATCCATCCCCGTGGATAATATAAGCAGTGACCTAATATGAGTGCTATATGAGCCATACTCGATGAGCTTTCATCTTAAAACCCAGTGTTGGCAGAATGTGCACTTCGTACTTTGTACTGTATCTCTGAAAAGACTCAGTAGGACAACCCCTCATCCTCAGTGCCTGGGTCAAAGCTTCAGCACATAAGACCAAAGCGCAGGACTGAATAAACATGTATGCTATGTTCGGATGCATATGAATAAATCATCATCTGAGGAGCATCCTAGAGCGTTGATTTATTGAAGTAGTATGGAACTGTCTTGTCACCCTATGTTCTTCATTACAGACTAGCTAATCCCTGGGTCTACCTCACAGAGGATCTAGAGAACGGGCCACTGAGTAAGCATGGAGACAGCGGGTATGGCAAGAAGTCACGGTCTGCAGTAGTCTTCGTGAATAGTTGACTGTATAGTAGACTACAGTACAGGAACATTGGCTGTATGATTGGACAGTTCCTTCCCGGTGCACCAACGTGTGTGTTGTGTAGGATGCATGTTAGGCGACATCTCTGATGACGATCACAGGTATTGGACTAATGAGATTTACGGTGGCATGGGGGTGGACGGCTCCTCTAAACCAGCCAGGCTAGCCTCTCCAAATGAAACACACTTCAACCCCCCTCCCCCTCCCCCGCTCATCTGTATTCCTAAGTCTGAGATGTTCATTGACAGGCACAGAAAGGGGGCACCAGTGGCAGGGGAGGTGTGTCATGGTCGGGTCATCACAAAGCCCTGCAGTTTACGCAAGCCTTAATCAGATTCAGGCAGATTATGTCAGAGCCAATTCCAATGGGCTGGTTCAGCTGGTTGTTGTGGCCACTGTTAGAGAACTGGACTGGGGATTAGGGTTTGGCACACGCTGACACCCCAAGAAGTGTTGCCCCGCTGAGGTCACCCAGTCGTCTCAGTCCCCACCAGGCTGGCAAGGCAAGAGATGTGCCACAAATGTCAACGACTCAAACCACTGTCAACAGCCTTTTGATGTGGTTAGTTACAATGTGGTTACAGTGTGGTTACAGATGAATGTCTAACATCTTCTGTATATGATCAAACCTTATTTTATATACCTTTTTTTTTATGTTTGTTTCAGGGGCTCACGTGAACCCAGCTGTTTCTCTGGCCATGGTGGTTCTGGGCAAACTGCCTGTAAAGAAGTTCCCAGTCTACGTAGCTGCACAGTTCCTGGGTGCCTTTGTAGGGTCGTGTGCTGTCTACGGCTTGTATTATGGTAAGTGTCATCATGTTCATCATCTTCAACCTCATTATGATCAGAAACAGTAATACAGAAAATCTACATGGAACCCATATTCGTGGCATTTTGTATGCACTCAGAAAAAATGGTTCATCAGCTCTTCCCATTGGAGAACCCTTTAAAGAACACCTTTTGGCCCTTGTTAGAAACCTCTGGTTTCATATTAAAACCCTTTCCACAGAAGATTATACATGGAACCCAAAAGGGTTCTAATTGGAACAAAACATTGTTCTTAATATGAACCTTAAAGTGTATGGGGACAACCAAAGAACTGTTTTGGAACCCTTTTTTCTACGAGTGTAACATTTGAATGGAGAAGTATTACTATTGGATAAGGACTATTACTGGTTAATTAATTGGTTACGAGCTATTTAATTTATTTTACTCTTTACCATAGATGCCTTAATGGAACACACAGGAGGAGTTCTGCAAGTAACTGGCGTCAATGCTACAGCTAACATATGGGCATCTTATCCAGCCAAGCACCTATCAGTCCTTGGAGGATTCGTAGACCAGGCGAGTGACACACGATCAAAGATAATGACATCCAATTACTGTCTTTAATGGAATGATAGGAGCCACACAGGCACTCCCTCTGGTTAAGCTAAAATATGGTAGTACATTACAGATAGCACTGCAGTTAATAGTGTGGAGGTATGTTGCCCAGCATTCAGATCAGTCATGTGCATACAACTGTGTATAAAGGATGAGCATGTGTATAGGCAATATTATGTGTGCTGGCTGAGCAAAAACAACCATGTGTGCTGCACCTCCAAGAGCTAAAGGTGTGTGTGTGTGTGTGTGTGTGTACTTGTAGTCCTATACTTTTGAGTGTGCAACCAGAATTTCTCAATTCTTCACAAGAATAGTAAAACAAAGCAAATATGGAAAATACGTGAGTACCATTAGAATTTGGTTAGGAATAAGTTTTAAGGAAAAATATGATTTTCAAATATCAATCAATTGTTACTCTCCAAAAGTTCCTCGTAGGTATAGTCGACAGTTATGTATGTGTCTGTGTGCGTACGTTGTGCATGACTGCATTCATGTGTGTGTGTGTGTGTGTGTGTATGTGTGTGTGTGTGTGTGTTAAAAGCTGCCTCATCTATCCTTCATCTGGGGGAAAGGGGAAGCCCCATTATAGGCTTAGGCAAAAGAACAGAGGCCACAGGTCATCACAGCAAATGAGTCTGTTTCGCCACAGTCATTATAAAACCCAGGCCACAACAATCAACAATTCTCCCCATTACTGGCTGGCATACTGCGCCTATTATCATCTACCACAACATAAAAAGAAACACCAATGCTTTCTGCATAAGGCACGAAGACAGTCTTTTGGTTCTGCCTTAACCGAGGCATAACTAGTAACTAAAGACTGTACATTTTGTAGGCATGTTATAAAGTATTCCTGTCACCGATCAGTTGTGGCTGTCACTCATGGCTGTTGCCATCTCTCCAGGTGATTGGAACAGCGGCCCTGATCCTGTGCATCCTAGCGATTATTGACAGGAAGAACATTGGCGCTCCTAAAGGGATGGAGCCTCTGTGCATTGGGCTGATCATCATGGCCATCGGAGTGTCCATGGGACACAACTGTGGCTATCCCATCAACCCTGCCAGAGACCTGGGCCCCAGGCTCTTCACAGCTGTGGCTGGATGGGGTATGGAAGTGTTCAGGTAATTTCCAAAGCCACTTACAGAGCTTGAACTGTGTATTATTTGAGAGAGGATATGTCACTCAAGGTAAGCTGGCGTTCAAAGGGACAGTTACGTCTTTTAAAACATGCTCAGACATTTTATTGCCTTTTGTTCTGAAACCGTATTAAGTGTATACTATTACATGTGTAATAAAGCAATATATATAATGTATTATATTGCTTTACTTTCCTAATATGTCAAATGGCCAGTTCTTAGCCTACAATAAAACACTGACAGATTCATGAAGCCTCAGAAACAAAGTATTTATGTGTGCCAAAAACAGAGTATGTATATGCGTGTGACAAAACAGAGTATGTATATGTGTAACAAAAACAAAGTATGTATGTGTGTGTGACAGGAAAGCCCCTCATTGATCTTGCCAAGCCGAGCTACATTATGATGTATTTCAACGCTTGTCTCCTAGTTGTTTGTGAGACATGCCGTGTGAGATACAGGGCAGTACCTGCCAGTGGCTTGATCCCTTTCTTTTCTCCAGGAAGAGCATACATGTATGTGGATGAATGTCTATCTCTGCTCTCCTAGCAATCTCAATCAATATTTTAGCAACCTCTTGCATCTCCTGCATTTTGAAATAGGCTTTTTCTCTGCATATAAATGTGCTATGCCTCAGATAACAGAAATGGCTCTATTGTGTGTTTGAATGGCAGATGCACACTCACTCTGCTACCACTCTTTAACGTTGACTCTGGCACTAAATACTGGGTATTTATTTACACTAGATAAGTGAAGCGGTCATTGGCAACAATGTCTGTACTTTGCCATGCAAACTTCCATAGTCCCTAGAGAAATCTGGGTTAAAGCAACAAACAGGTTATTTACCAATTTGAGAACATTAACTAACATAATTAAAGAATAAAATGGACAGAAAACCTCTCTACCAGTGCACTTTAGACAATAGAGGGCGCTGTCTGATATAATGGTTTCAGTTGAAACTGGTCTTTGGGGACCCCTTGTCTTACCAGATACATTGTTTGTTCTATTCCAGCATGAGCCAAAAACACTTGTTTCAAATGAAATGCCTGGCTGGTTAAATGGCAAGCTGAATCATGAGAGATGGTGTGTTGAATGGGGTAGGATATTTGGACATTATTTGACCCTGTACAAAGTCTACTTCAAACAGTTCCCTCATCGCATTTTCACAGATGTTTTGCATAAGAGATTGTCCATGTACGTACACATTTAAGATTAGTTCTTTCAGTTGACATGTTTGTTAGTAACTTTTATTAAATGTCCCTTGCAATACCTGGCACAACCAATGTCCATGTTAACTTTGTTAGTTACTTTTACCTGACGTTGACAAATTATATTTTTTTAATTAAAAAGCGTAATGTACATATGAACAAGGCTACATCTGACGTTCACAATATCAATATACTGAATGACAAGTGAGCAACCAAATAAGTTTTCTTAGGTCATAGTTTCCTTTGTGACCATGAAAGTTGCAATGAATACTGAGAACGAAGTACCTGAAAAATGTATGCTTCGATGCATTCTTTGTTTCCAGGTATGCTAACAGAACTTACGGTAAGCTTCGTACATACTTTCCATTTGGCGTTCTTAGATTTGGGATCACACTTGAAAAATAACAGCTAACTTCCTTTCTTGCTATACGCTCTAGACAGAACGTTAGTGTGCATCTTGAAAAACAGCCCTTGTTTGAAAGGCAACAAAGCAAACCAAGCAGGTTCCTCACACAGGTGACACAGGTCGGAAGACAGTTTCAGTTAAAGGCCTACCTCCAGGCCTGTGCTCAACACTGTAATAATGGCACATATCAAAGAAATTATCAAGGCTGCTCGTGCTACTTCCCAAGCTTCTCCCAATTGTCTGGGCAAACTATTCAAAGTGCTCTCACAAAACATCTCTGACCTGGAACGGCACCTGACAAGCAGCAACACTGGAAGTGCGGCAGGCCAGTTGGTTCATTTTGCTTCCACTAATTTCAAAGGCAATGTGAGTGTGAATTGAACAGATTTCCATGCCCTCCAGAGAACTTTAAAGTAATGCTCTGCTGCATGGATGTCAGTGATGTGGCAGCCATATCTAACATAGGTAAGATTGATTTTAGCCGCCCTAAAGAACCACATCCTGAGGCTGCCACGATCCTCTGTGCTTGACTCAACATCCTGATCAATGACAAAGAAAAGGGGACTAAAAATGCTCATTTGTAAGTCAGAATTGATGAGAGGATACGCTCTTCAAAACTGGTAACACAAAATCAGTTTCTTTTACAATAGCCATCTCATTTCGTAGACTAGAATCCAATTGAAAACCCGTGGTCTCAATTAAACAGGGCAGTGCAATGATCTTGAAATGAGCTGCATGGAGGAGTGGTTCAAGACCCTTCCAAAAGTGTGTGCCAACCTTGTAAGAAGGAGGTTTAGTGCTGTTATCCACTGAAGGAGAGGTTTCATGATATGTTGATTGTGGGATGCAGAAAAATATAAGATTCATTGAAATATTTTGTGTTTGAGAGATTATTGTGTTGAAATAAATGTATACGGGTCTCCCTTTATATTTGAGTCCAAAATATGACTCATTGTTTTTGTTGTTTATTTGCATTCACTTTTCCTCAAAGTCATGAAGGGTGCCAATAATTCCTGAGTTGACTGTATATATGGTATATACTTAAAAAAAGAAAAGATGTACTATAAAAGGTTAATATTAGGTGAACCATTTGTATGTACTGTATTTCTCAACCAATTAATCTCTTAAAGACACATTCTGCAGTTTTTGGCCACTGGTTATGAAAGTGGTGCTGTTGAGCCCAAAAGGGTCCCTAAAAATAATGTATGTGCCAATTTTTGCCATAACATCAAAATGACTTGCTTTCAGAATTTCATAGCTAACTAATGGATGGTGGTGATTGTACTCCGGGATTATGCAGATAAAAACAACATATTATACTTATAGCTCAAGATGGGACGTTTAAAAAAAGTGGATAATTACAAAAGTCCCAGACTGCATCTTTAAGGCAAAGGGAATGCTAAAGTCTCAAGAGGTACTGTGGCCGATTAATTTAACAGTAGATAGTTGTAGTAGGAAGAGCTGTCTGGGTGAGGATCTGGTTGGTCCCTCACCAGGCCAGGCCTAGGATCTGGTTGGTCCATCACTAGGCCAGGCCTAGGATCTGGTTGGTCCATCACCAGGCCTAGGATCTGGTTGGTCCCCATGGCTCTGCCCATAGATTATACCCCCTAATCCAATTGCCCTGTAGTAGCATTCACCTGCTGGATGCTTAGCAGCTAAACACAGCCTGCTCAGACACTGTCCATTCTGGTCCTTTCTCCCCCACAGGATCTGACCAGCCACTACTAACAGAAGTAGGCTAATCTCAATCTCTATGAGAGTGTTAGTCTGCGGTGATCAAAAACTCCATTCAGTACAGAATAAGGATCTACTATGTAGGCTACAGTAGCTGAGGGTGCTGTTTAGGTTGTGGTTTGGGGGGTGGGGGATGGTGGTCTAGGGGTCATTGTTTTATATTCGTTTTTTATTTTTACCTGCTGTTAAGGTAACTGGCAGATATTTAAAGCACATTTACAGAGGCATGAATAGAGAAAGATTAGTGGGGATCGGAAACAGACCAACATCACAGTAAGTATGCTTGGATCAATAGACTAATGAGAGATCGCAGGTGTAGTGAGAGGCTTGGATTAGAGAGTCTATCCAGGGAGCCTTACTGTGTAAATAAACAAAGGGTTGTAGTATCTGCTGCCTAGGCGCAGTAGCACACCCATGACCTGGGCACATTCCCAGGTTGCTTTAACCAGTTTTCTGCTGCTTTCGCTGTAGATACGTTTGGTATTACATTTCATTTGAACTTGCTTTAACCCACTACACATGTCATTGTAACACCCCGGTGTATCTCGTCTTGTCTGTGCAGTGCTGGAGGATGCTGGTGGTGGGTCCCGGTGGCAGGGCCTATGGTGGGAGGAGTGCTGGGGGCTGTCATGTACTTCCTGTTCATCGAGCTGCATCATGCTGAACCTGAGAAACAGGGGGAAAACAACATCAAGGACAAATACGAGATGGTCACCATGAGTTAGACGGAGAAGCTAAGAGTTCCACAGAAGCATGGCAGCTTCCTCACCTTAACATCCGTGGCGTTAAAGCATCGCTAAATACAGTCTTTCTCCAGGAGGAGTCTTTTCTTCTGTCTAAGGGACCAGAAATCAGGTCTTACTCTCTGCACTCTTATGGCCCCCAGGTAATAATGCTAAATGATCCAACACACGAAAAAAGAAAAACAGAGAAACCGTATGTGATGTTAAATTCACAATCACAAGCTGAGACCCTCTGTATTTTTACTAACCCATGACATAAACAACACAAGGTGTTCTGACTATTGATTCGACTCAAGTATAGTCCCAGAGTACAGGGATTAAGAATTTATACTGTATTTCTAGAAATAAGGCTGTATTTCATTGCAGGAAGAGTTTAGCGAGTTTAAAGTCCTACCAACATAGCCACTATGTTTGTGTGATGTAAGGGAGGAAGCGTGGATATTTTTAGTCATTGAACTAGTTTAATGGCATCCTCTCTGAAGTGTGTTCCCTCTGGTTCACTTCATTCATCCATTTGTTACAGTTGTGTGAATCGCTTTGCCTGCTGCACCACTAAACCTCACCAATGCATGTGTGCTATAGCTAACACAAACATTTATGAATATGTACTCTAAAGTGCTCATAGTCTTGTTTTCCTAGCTTTTATTTTAAAGAATAAAAAAAACAGCCTTAATGTGAATGAAATTAGTTTGTATTTTCTGTTCGTTAGCACAGAACTTTGTACCGTAGCACGGCATTACTTCTAAATGATGTTCATCTGAGTTACTGTTATTTCGTCTAATATGATGTTCCAGCTGCTGAGAACTGTAATGTGTGTATGGTTTTATAGCAGCATGAGAACAAAAACTTTGTCTTGGGCAATATAATGTATAATGAGTACACTGACATGAACATTTAGGAATGTATAAAAATGGTTTGTTTATTGTATCAAATGTCTCATTGTGTGAAAGGACACATTTGAAAGCACAATTTCAAGATGAATAAATAACAAAACTGTATACAATATGTTAATCAATTAAACCAATAAGTCATTAGTCCAATGATTTGGGTAGGTTTTAACCTGTAATGAACTCCTACATTGTGCCCTATTATAAACTGACAATAACAGAATAACATCAGTACTTCCAGGAAGAGAGCCTTGAATTGAACCAAGTCCACCATCTGTAGTGATGTTATTTAGCAATGGGTGGGTACAAGTTCCCAATTCCCACAACAATCCCAACTAAAAAACAAATAAAATTATATGGTATACACTGTATGTGGCTTACTACTGAACCAGATATCATTTGTTAAAACAATGTAATTGTATTTCTTCATTCCTGGTACACTTATTAATGGTTTAGTTCTTATCATTTCTTACAGTCGCATGTTGTTATGTAATAATTTTTGCTACTATTTCATGATGCTAGTTTGATTGTCTTGAGATACAACCTTTATAGAAGGATAATGTGTGATGGCAAAAGTTTGTTTGATTTGATTCACTTGGCTTTTTAAATAAAAGGCATTTTTACTCACCCTGTTTTTCTCAGATGCTACCTTTACTGATACAATTTTCTTCTTCAATGCTATGAGATGAAATGTAATTGTTTGTGTTGGTTATTTTGTAATTTATATGACTGTAATGAAGATTTTACAAAAATAAATACTTAATGTGAATTTATAATGTGTTCCATGATCAATCAATCTAAGGAGAGTAAAACAATTTGGGGTGGATTTCCTTGGTCCTTTTTGGATTGTTTTCCTAACTTAACTGTGGATAAAGAACATGCATAACTAGGATTGTCTCTATTCTTGAAATACCTTTTACTATCACTAATCCAATTGACCATCACTTAGCCAATTGGTTAGTATATTGTATATATTTTATATTGTTTTGCCTACTATGTTCAGTATACAGTACCCACCCTAAGGCCCCAGATGTTTGTGACCTCAATGGGATTCACCTTTGTGTTGATAGTGTAGTGCTCTAACATACCGAGCCACGAAAGACAGCTTGAATGCCTACGCACAATACATGACAGTAAAATATAGTACATGATCACCATCCATAATTGCAAAGTTAATTGATTTCACATGGTTGTACGCACAATTGGTAAACATAAGAACGGAGGAAGAAATCTGAGAGCCACTGGAAAGGGTCATGGTTAAAACTCGAAACTGATCAGCTGTGAACAATCACAAATAGGTCTTTAGCCATATCTAAAGATGGGCAGTAGGATTTGCTGTAGGCCCCTTTTTGCATCTTTCAAATATGCACACCTCATTGCTTGCCTTTGGATTAACCGGTTGTTATAGTGACTAAATTCGGAGGATTGCATTATGTTTTCTTTTAATGTCTTAATCAGTGTAGTCATTATATTTCAAAAACTTAGTGGCTGAAGAAATGATCTTTGTAGTAAAAGATGTTTACATAACAAATGAAGTAAGTACAAAATAAAGTGATTATTTGGTTGTCTGCTTGGGATTGTGTTTGTTTGCTTTTTAAAATTTATCTAAGTTGCTATAGTTTATATATTTTTATTATATATTTTTAAATTGTATTATATATATATATATTATGTATTGAACTGTTGCCTTAAATGAGAATGTGTTGTTTTATCATTTATTTTGTGTAGAGGCTGTTATTGTGTTTATTTCAACACTGTAAAGAAAAACTGTTCTGATCTGGGCATTGCAGTATGAAAACCAAAACGTAGTCTGACTTCAGCTGTTGCAGAAGCTCCCCAGACTGCTGTCTAGTTGGTTTATTTCAGCTTACCACTTGAATGCATCTCATGGCTCAACCAGTTAGTGCCAGGTATTCAATTTTACCTGTAGGTAATCCCCCCCAAAAACCAGCATACCAGGTCCCCAAAAATCTATCATTCACAAATCTGTAAGTACAACAGCACAATGAGTGGATTGAAGACATTTAAAAAGTCAATTGGAAATGCTTATGTAATGTTATGGAGAATAGATGAGGCATGACAGCGCCATCTCCATCTCTTTAAGCCAGTGGTTTGGTGCTTCTCCCTAGAGTTAATATTTTCATACAGTATGTGTAAATAATACACAGCATCAGGAACATCTTAGAGGCGCATGTCAGCTCACATATTGTACTCACAAAGGAAATAAATAATTACGTTTCAAAGGTCATAGCCAATAGAGCAGAGAGTGAAATGTAAACCACTAATAAAACTGAAATTACAATCATTGGATGTTATTTAAGAGGTATGTTTTTCCACAAACAACATAAATGGTCATTTGTGTGTCTCTAAATGCTCAAAAAGTTCTTAATGGAGCACAACTTCAAAAATAGTGAATTATTTTTTATTACACAGTAAAAAAATATCTGATACTCAACCAATTAAGGGTCCATATTCGGGTTTGTCACCAAAATAGAGATGAATGTTAAGGTTCAAGCAGATGTTTATGTTCATGAATGAAGTTAAACAAAATTAAATGCTTGGATTTGGCCACACATTTTAAATACTGTTTTAAATTTAAATTGGACATTAGTCAGAAGGGAAGAAGGGATCTCCCTTCTGTAAGGGGTTGATGTGCCGCTTTCCAGATCTTACATAAGTTTTGTGGAAAGGCTCAAACAAAAATAAAAAAGTAGTATTGACGTAAAAGCCGTGCCTTGTCTTATACAGTATTAAGGTTGTTGTGCTGAATATAAATTGAATTCTACCTAGTAAAACATTTAGGATGCTTCAATCAAAAAATGGTTCTTACCACATGAAAGGCAAGAGTACATTAAAGCATCTGTCATCCCCATGAGTTAATTAGCCAAATATGTCTCCCTTAGCTTTGTCCGTTCCCTCTGCATTTTGCCTCCAGGCTATGATAGCATCTCTGGATAACAGGTCTCAGATCAGTCTGCTCATAGACAGAAATAGACAGAAAGGCCTTTTTAACCTGAGAAGTGAGAGAACAACTTGACAGATCTACTTTGAGGATAATGACATCAATCCCTCAAGTATGACCAAAGGAAAAAATATGTTTAGAATTATTTATTCTCAGGAGTGGAAAAGATAGAATATTGCCACAGAAAGATAACTCTCAGTCACTGTTTAGTTTAAGCAGAGTTCAAAGTTGCAGTGAGCTGATCACATGAGTAATATTTCAATTCAAAATCTGAATGTTTAAGTCAGATATTACCTGCCCCTCCCCTGATCCACTTATATTTTTCACTTAACATTCTAGCAGGTATTGAGCAGACAGTGAAATGTGCCCACAAGCATTCAGACTAACTTTTCATTAACTCCAATCTGAACAAAGCAGCATATCATTGCAGTAATGACCCAGTGCTTTTGGTCCTGAATGACTCGTGATTACGTTCACTGTCAGCATATGAGAAGTGTCATTAATCCACCATCAGTAATCGGTCGCCAGGGGCAGAAACATATTTATGTTAAAAAGGGTGGCTGTTTTTCAAGGGCACTGTGGTCAGGAATGGTGGCTGGCCGACCCTGCCCAAAGTTAACGTCCACAGCCCCCCTGGTTGTCGTTGTCCACTATGCTGTGCAGCTGATCTGGATTCTACCTACAGACTCTGGATACAGCCCATCTGTATTTATTGACCCACTGGTCTTTTGAACATGCAAAAATATTGTTATAGCCCAAAAAGATCATGTACTCTTATAAGAGGATTGGCCTCCCCAAATTTTGACCTTTTTGACCTGGGTTTTTAAGTTTTGACATGTTTTTCCTAGCCTTCTCTTTGAGCTTCTAGGCTGGGTTTCTGTAGAAGCACTTTGTGATAATGGCTAATGCATAAAGGGCTGTATAAAATACATTTGTGTGATTGGTTTGGCATCACATTTAGTTGGACACACTTTCACTGTTGAGGTTGGGAATAGCCACATGTGCACATTTTCAACAAACCTCATCCTCCCCTCCAACCAGAATAGAACCATGGTTCCTGAAGCTTCAAAGCCTTAATGTCTGTGCGGTCTTGAAGGCTCTTTCTCAGCTGATTACTTCTAAAGATGTCTGGTCCCAGAACAGGAGGTCAATCACGCATTTAAGCAAATGAAAGCTCTTATCTGCTTTGTGGTCAATCACAACATTCCATGTGCAATTATTCTGGCTGAAATCCATACAACAACAGTCTGACCCATGTCTCTACAAAGTCATTAATTGTGTTAGAACAGGAAAGTGGCACACGCTTCTGGAGAAAAGCAGCTGACCCATCTCCAAGAGAAGTCTCAGCTGCGTTGCGTTCACAGTGAGACCTCTGAACTGACAGCAGATTTTGCAGTGCTACAGGGATTCACTCTCATTTGTGCCAGGAGCTGTAATCTCTTGCTGTTGACTAAACCTTTCACTTGAGATGATAATGGAGCACATTTGGAAGCTACCTTCATGTCACAACTTTCGATGGCAGGACTGAGCAAATATATTTATATCTAAAACATCTGGTTTGGACATTTTCTTTGTGGATTTGTTTTAGTTACGAAAGGGACATTTACAGAAATGTTCTCAATTACAAACAAGTGATTTCATGTCTGATAATATTTCTGCCTTTGTGTCTGGATTTATTATCTTAGACCCTTATTTGGAAAATGCATACCGTACATGAAATCTATGAAAACTACATTCACTGTAAACAGTTTTGTTCACTGAACAACATAGAGAAAGATCTGGGCAACTCACATTTCCTTTTGCAACATTTTGGACATACAGAGAATTTATTTGCATTACTTCTACTTTAGGTTACTTTAAAGGCAACATCTACAACATTGGGCTACAGAGCATTACCTTGAGGCTGATTGAGGCCTTTACCATTATTTTACTTGTGCTCCTCTATTGTATTCAACACCTGTAGCTAAGCTGCAGTTTCATCCTACCCCGGAAAATACGCTGTCCTCAATGTGTGCACTTCATTGACATCATTTGCTGCAGTAATGTCATGTAATATTGCTTGTGAAACAAGTAAATGCAGTGTGCAGACTCAAAATAATGATTTAGTTCCCTTGCCTCAAATTAAAATTTTGGGGACTCAAAATATGTTTTTTTTTTCTTCATGTCATCTCTGGGGCTCTGTAGTTAAGCCACTATTGGCTTAAAAGCAAACAAATTCTGGCAAATTAATTTACAACATACCGTTTGCACTGTCTGTTACAGTTAGGTCCGTAAATAATTGGACACTGTTATTTTGGCTGTTAACCAAAATATATTTAAATTACATTTAAATAATAAATATGGGTTTAAAGTGCAATCTCTCAGCTTTCATTTGAACATATTCACATCCAAATTGGAGGAAGGGTTTGGAATTACAGCTCTTTAATATCCAGCCCCCTCTTTTTCAAGGGACCAAAAGTAATTGGACAATTGACTCAAAAGCCGTTTCATGGACAGGTTTGGGCTATTCCTCCGTTATTTCTTCATCAATTAAGCAGGAAAAAGTTCTGGAGTTGATTCCAGGTGTGTCATTTGCATTTGGAAGCTGTTGCTGCGAACCCACAACATGCGGTCAAAGGAGCTCTCAATGCAAGTGAAACAGACCATCCTTAGGCTGCAAAAAAAATATTCCATCAGAGAGATATCAGGAACATTAGGAGTGGCCAAATCAACAGTTTGGTACTTTCTGAGAAAAAAAGAATGCACTGGTGAGCTCTGCAACATAAAAAGGCCTGGACACCCATGGAAGACAACAGTGGTGGATGATCGTAGGATCCTTTCCATGGTAAAGAAAACCCCCTTCACAACATCCAGCTAAGTGAAGAACACTCTCCAGGAGGTAGGCATATCATTATCCAAGTCAACCATAAAGAGAAGACTTCATGAGAGCAAATACAGAAGGTTCACCACAAGGTGCAAACCATTCATAAGCCTCAAGAATAGACTTCTAAAACATCTAAAAACATCTAAAAAAGCCAGCCCAGTTCTGGAACAGCATTCTTTGGACAGATGAAACTAAGATCAACCTGTACCAGAATGATGGGAAGAAAAAAGTATGGAGAAGGCTTGGAACGGCTCATGATCTGAAGCACACCACATCATCTGTAAACCACGGTGGAGGCAGTGTGATGGCATGGGCATGCATGGCTTCCAATGGCACTGGGTCATTAGTGTTTATTGATGATGTAACAGAAGACAGAAGCAGCCGGGTGAATTCTGAAGTATACAGTGGGGCAAAAAAGTATTTAGTCAGCCACCAATTGTGCAAGTTCTCCCACTTAAAAAGATGAGAGAGGCCTGTAATTTTCATCATAGGTACACTTCAACTATGAGTGACAAAATGAGAAAAAAAAATCCAGAAAATCACATTGTAGAATTTTTAATGAATTTATTGGTAAATTATGGTGGAAAATAAGTATTTGGTCAATAACAAAAGTTCATCTCAATTCTTTGTTATATACCCTTTGTTGGCAATGACAGAGGTCAAACGTTTTCTGTAAGTCGTCACACACGGTTTTCACACACTGTTGCTGGTATTTTGGCCCATTCCTCCATGCAGATCTCCTCTAGAGCAGTGATGTTTTGGGGTTGTCGCTGGGCAACACGGACTTTCAACTCCCTCCAAAGATTTTCTATGGGGTTGAGATCTGGTGACTGGCTAGGCCACTCCAGGACCTTGAAATGCTTCTTACGAAGCCACTCCTTCGTTGCCCAGGCGGTGTGTTTGGGATCATTGTCATGCTGAAAGACCCAGCCACGTTTCATCTTCAATGCCCTTGCTGATGGAAGGTGGTTTTCACTCAAAATCTCACGATACATGGCCCCATTCATTCTTTCCTTTACACGGATCAGTCGTCCTGGTCCCTTTGCAGAAAAACAGCCCCAAAGCATGATGTTTCCACCCCCATGCTTCACAGTAGGTATGGTGTTCTTTGGATGCAACTCAGCATTCTTTGTCCTCCAAACACGACGAGTTGAGTTTTTACCAAAAAGTTCTCTTTTGGTTTCATCTGACCATATGACATTCTCCCAATCCTCTTCTGGATCATCCAAATGCTCTCTAGCAAACCTCAACTGGGCCTGGACATGTACTGGCTTAAGCAGGGGGACACGTCTGGCACGGCAGGATTTGAGTCCCTGGCGGCGTAGTGTGTTACTGATGGTAGCCTTTGTTACTTTGGTCCCAGCTCTCTGCAGGTCATTCACTAGGTCCTCCCGTGTGGTTCTGGGATTTTTTCTCACCGTTCTTGTGATCATTTTGACTCCACGGGGTGAGATCTTGCGTGGAGCCCCGGATCGAGGGAGATTATCAGTGGTCTTGTATGTCTTCCATTTTCTTATAATTTCTCCCACAGTTGATTTCTTCACACCAAGCTGCTTACGTATTACAGATTCAATCTTCCCAGCCTGGTGCAGATCTGCAATTTTGTTTCTGGTGTCCTTTGACAGCTCTTTGGTCTTGGCCATAGTGGAGTTTGGAGTGTGACTGTTTGAGGTTGTGGACAGGTATCTTTTATACTGATAACAAGTTCAAACAGGTGCCATTAATACAGGTAACGAGTGGAGGACAGAGGAGCCTCTTAAAGAAGAAGTTACAGGTCTGTGAGAGCCAGAAATCTTGCTTGTTTGTAGGTGACCAAATACTTATTTTACCGAGGAATTTACCAATAAATTCATTAAAAATCTTACAATGTGATTCTCTGGATTTTTTTTTCTCATTTTGTCTCCCATAGTTGAAGTGTACCTAGGATGAAAATTACAGGGCTCTCTCACCTTTTTAAGTAGGAGAACTTGCACAATTGGTGGCTGACTAAATACTTTTTTGCCCTACTGTATATGGATATATTGTCTGCTCAGATTCAGCCAAATTCAACAAAGTTGATTGTACAGTGCCTCACTATACAGATGGACAATGACCCAAAACATACTGCGAAAACAACCCAGGAGTTTTTTAAGGCAAAGAAGTGGAATATTCTTCAATGGCCGAGTCAATCATCTGATCTCAACCCGATCGAGCATGTATTTCACTTGCTGAAGAAAAAACTTATCTCAGAAAGACCCACAAACAAACAACTGAAGACAGCTGCAGCAAAGGCCTGATAAAGCATCATAAAGAAGGAAACCCAATGTTTGGTGATGTCCATGCGTTCCAGAATTCAAGCAGTCATTGCCTGCAAAGGATTCTCAACAAAGTATTAAAAATGAACATTTTATTTATGATTGTGTTAATTTGTCCAATTACATTTGAGCCCCTGAAATAAGGGGACTGTGTATGAAAATTGTTGCAATTGCTAAATGTTTCATATGATATTATAGTTCATCCCCTTTAATTAAAGATGAAAGTCTGCACTTCAATTGCATCTCAGTTGTTTCATTTCAAATCCATTGTGGTGGCATACAGAGCCAAAATTATGAAAATTGTGTCAGTGTCCAAATATTTCCAGACATAACTGTATAATAATCTGTTGAAAAGAGCTACAGAGCTTTCCTGTGCGCATTTCATAAACGTTACCTCAGTGCAGTAATTGGACCTGCTACATAGCAAAAGTAAAGATTTAGATCCTAATTTGGATCTACTTCTTATTTGTTTGAAGCAGCATTTATATATTAGAACTGCAATGAAAGGGCCACATTTGCAATTAATGCTTAACCATTTTTCAGATTTATGTTGTATTTGCGTTTGCCACCTTTACAAAATTGATTTCCAAAAGTCTGAGGATTTTTCCACTTAAGGTACAGTATTTAAGGTACTTTAACACTTTATGAGTATCGCACCACAGGCCACCACAGGCCCACAACCATTGGTTGTGGTTTAATACAGACAGTACCCTGGAGGTACAGTGTTCTGAGTCATCACATTATCCAGTCACCATGCACTCAGTCACTGTATAATGTTGAGCCTTTCCATGCCTACAGTAGCAGCAGTGGAAGTATATAGAAACAACACATCTCTGAATTAAATAGGAGTATAAATGGAGAGGGACATATGAATAATTTATGGGTATGAATCACAAAGGAACGCTCCTGCCAACCTACCTTTTGAATTCATTCTCTATATATCTCCTTTCTCTGTATATCTCCTTATGTCTGTGAATTATGAGCATCTATCAGACAATCACATGATTGTGGCTTAATGCCCAGATAAAAGGTTTTAAACAATGTTGTCATGTGGCCTAAGATTTTTGCACAATACTGGGTACATTTTATTTTTTCACTTTGATATTAAGGACTTTTATTTCTATTGATCATTGGCAAAACTCCTGATTGATTAAATCCATTTTGATTTCATCTTATAACACAGAGCCACTGTACATAACAGTTAACCAGCTTGGCAAACTAATGAATGTTATACAACGTGCGGTTTGGAATTCCCATTTTTATTGTCTACAATGCCAGTGGTATAACTAGAACTGAGTGAACAAACTCTTTCTGTATATATCCTTCATAAGCTAGTGGTGGATGGACATAAAGCTCCAGAGCTTTACTTAAATTCCTCTGGGACTGGTAATGCTGTCTTTTCTTTTGTGTACCACTATAACCTGGGAGCAATGGACGGTTCCCTTCTCAATTTAATTGTTCATGTTTTGAATGGAGAAGTAACTGGGGAGTGTACAGTAGGTGAAGGGGTCAATGTCAAACAATTTGGGCCCAGCATAAGGGGGCACTCACAACATCTGGACCAAAAATATGAGGAAACCTTCAGGGAGATGCAGAGACGAATGATCATGAATACCAAACGTTTTGAGTACTCCATTTCAAATAACACTTTGAAATATCACACAGATTCTTGATTCTTGCTTTTGTACAGTGGAAATTTTACAAATTGCTAAATTAAAAGAATTCCACTATTTTAGCTTAGCAGAAATTGCTAAATAATGGTAAAGAATTCCGAGTGCCGATTTGACTTATTAGTCATCATGGGTTGAAGACCCAGAGGGGCTCAAGCTTCTCTTAAAGGCAAGGTAAAGAAACACTGATTGTCATATGGCACAGATAGCAGCCCTTGTTATTTCACAAGACTAAAATAAATACAACCTGGAACAGATGGTGAAATGCATGTAACATTGGGTATACACAGGCAGAGATAGGCTTTTGGCATGGTAGTCTTCATAACTCCCTCACTCTGTAAAAGAAACAATATCCTACATAAGAGAGATCAGAAACGCATCACAGCTTATAGGCAATGTGTTGGATTCTGGGTTTTAGTTGTCAGTATTTCCATGTCATGTTTCATTGCAGATTCATTCATGCTAAAGCACATGAGAAATATGGAAGGTTTATGCTATTTATAGGTTCCACTGGATGTCAAGAATCCATTCCACCGTTCAGATGCTGTGCTATGAAAGCATTCTCAAAATCAATCTTCATAAAAAGCCTAATATAAAATAAATTACAATTGTTTATTTGGAGTTGAAGAACATAAGCAGTATACTGAACGACCCGACAAGCATCTGTTTGCCTGAGGACTACACTACAGTACCTCAGAAGGTTCATTTTGAAAGAGTTTGTTGCCATCTAATGGCGGAATTTTGAAATACAATGTAATACTTCGTCACTTAGTATTGATGGGATTTTCAATGGAAATCTAACTTATGGAGAATGTTCTCAAAATTATTCCATTTTGATTTTCACATTTGTTTAAGACACAAACTTAAAAATGTTTCCACCAACAGAGTTCATCAAACACTCATTAAACAGACTCATTTCAGTTAAAAAGGAGTGTGCGAAAAATGTTACAAATAAACTAGAATAAATCATATTCCTTGGTTTTATCAGCGAAGGAAACTGCAAACTCCTTTGCTTTATGGAAGTTGAAGGACGAAAGTATATTAATCTGACAGCATAGTGTGTACTTTGAGGAAATCTAAGCCATATACATGGGGGTGGGGTATAATGTTGATAGATAACTTGCTCTCTTTTTATAATCCTTTTTTTATGTCATGATGAAAAACCACCTACTGGCATTTCCAGCAGTGGCCTTGTTTTCAAAGGCCCACTCTGTTCACAGTCCTTATATGACCCCTTCCCCCTTCATCAGACAGTGACTGTAATCACATACAGTGGATATAAAAAAAGTCTACACACCCCTGTTAAAATGCCAGGTTCTTGTGATGTAAAAGAATGAGACAAAGATAAATCATGTCAGAAATTTTGCACTTTAAATATGACCTATAATGTGCACAATTCAATTGAAAAACTAACTGAAATCTTCGAGGGGGAAAAATGAAAAATAAAAACCTTACAATAACCTGGTTGCATAAGTGTGCCCCCCCTCTTATAACTGGGGATGTGGCTGTGTTCAGAATTAACCAATCACATTCAAACTCATGTTAAATAGAAGTCATTACACACCTGCCATCATTTAAAGGGACTGATTAATCACAAATAAAGTTAAGCTGTTCTAGTAGGATTTTCCTGACATTTTCTTAGTTGCATCTCAGAGCAAAAGCCATGGTCCGCAGAGAGCTTCCAAAGCATCAGAGGGATCTCATTGTTGAAAGATATCAGTCAGGAGAAGGGTACAAAAGAATTTCCAGAGCATTAGATATACCATGGAACACAGTGAAGACAGTCATCATGAAGTGGAGAAAATATGGCACCACAGAGACATTACCAAGAACTGGACGTCCCTCCAAAATTGATGAAAAGACGAGAAGAAAACTGGTCAGGGAGGCTTCCAAGAGGCCTACAGCAACATTAAACGAACTGCAGGAATTTCTGGCAAGTTCTGGCTGTGTGCTACATATGACAACAATCTCCCTTATTCTTCATATGAATGGGCTATGGGGTAAGGTGTCAAGACGGAAGCCTTTTCTTACAAAGAAAAACATCCAAGCCCGGCTGAAGTTTGCAAAAACAAACATCAAGTCCCTGAAAAGCACGTGGGAAATGTGTTATGGTCTGATGAAACCAAGGTTGAACTTTTTGGCCATAATTCCAAAAGGTATTTTTGGTGCAAAAACAACACTGCACATCACCCAAAGAACACCATACCCACAATAAGGCATGGTGGTGGCAGCATCATGCTTTGGGGCTGTTTTTCTTCAGCTGGAACCGGGGCCTTAGTCAGGGTGGAAGGAATTATGAACAGTTCCAAATACCAGGCAATTTTGGCACAGAACCTTCAGGCGTCCGTTAGAAAGCTGAAGATGAAGAGGAAGTTCACCTTTTAGCACGACAACGACCCAAAGCACACATCCAAATCCACAAAAGTATGGCTTCATCAGAAGAAGATTAACGTTTTGGAATGGTCCAGCCAGAGCCCAGACCTGAATCCAATTGAACATCTGTGGGGTGATCTGAAGAGGGCTGTGCACAGGAGATGTCCTCGCAATCTGACAGATTTGGAGCGCTTTTGCAAAGAAGAGTGGGCAAATATTGCCACGTCAAGATGTGCCATGCTAATAGACTCCTACCCAAAAAGACTGAGTGCTGTAAT
>JACXGI010003521.1:41106-61851 GCA_016801175.1 Esox masquinongy | reverse complement strand
GGGAATCCGAATAACAAACAAACAGCTGGGGAGTCAGTCTGATAGACCTGGTGCGCTCTACATAAAGGGCCAGAGCGCGCACCGGGCACAGACAGTGAAGCCTCTCATCCTCCTCACGGACATGCGGAGGAGGGAAGAAGGCCTGTAAGTCGATAGTCCTTGATCGAAAAGAACTGGTGATAACTTTGGGCACAAAGGATGGATTAGGTCTAAGCGTAGCGCAACCTAAGTCCTCTCTGATTACCAGGCACCCCAGGCGCCCCGAGAGCGCGCGGAGATCACTCACTCGTTTAGCAGAGCACAGAGCGATAAGCAGAGCCGTCTTAAGGGAAAGCAACTTGAGAGAACACTGCTGTAAGGGCTCAAATGGGGGTTCACAGAGAGCGCCCAGCACCTTAGTCAGGTCCCATTGCGGAGCGCCCAGTCTGGCTGCCGGGCGCAGACGGCGCGTACCCGAAAGAAAACGGCGAAGGAGAGGGTGGCTGAAAACCGTGTTTCCAGCAAAACCCTCATGACACGCAGAGATAGCCGATGCATATCCGCGAATGGTCGAAGGAGACCTATCCATATCAAAGAGATACTGCAGGAATGACAGAATCTCCTCCACAGGACAAAACAAAGGGTCCGAGGACCTCTGCATGCACCACGACACAAACAAATTCCAGCGAGAGGAATACAATTTGGACGTAGACGCTGCCCTAGCGCCCTGGATGGTGCGCACTACGGCAGCGGACAAACCTCTGTTCAAAAGCCTGTCCCGTTCAGGGGCCAGACCCTGAGAGCGACGGAGGGTGTAGAATCGAGCCCTCCGCCTGGGACAGTGCATCCTGCCTGAGCGGAACCGACTACGGACGGTCCGCCAGCAACTGGATCGTCTCCGGATACCAGATAGCCGCAGGGCGGTCAGGTGCCACCAGGATCACCCGAAGCCCTTCCGCTTTGATCCGTGCCTGCAGACGCGCTATGCAGCGCTGTGGAGGAAACGCGTACAGAAGGCCCTGAGGCCAGGGGTGGTGCGCGAATGCGTCCACCCCCAGAGGGGGGCGATCCGTCTGTCGTTGCGCCCTGAGTGGGGACGCGTTGTCAAGGAGATGCCGAGTAGGACAGACCGGGCAGGGACGATCAGAAAGAGTGGGTAGCGAAACGGCGGCGAAAGCCGGCGGCGTAGCCCGGCGTTTGATCACCTCATAGCGAGCGGAATGAGGAGCCACCAAGGTTACGTCTGTAACAACAGGTGAACTCACAGGACGCTCGATAGCTCGCGAGTGGCGGGAGAGAGAGGAAACCGGCATTTGCATACGCAAACGTTTCTCTGACGGCGAGTGAATGTAAACACAATCCCGCCGGGCAGGACTCTGACAGCGAAAACCGGGTAGCGGAATCGGAGACGCCTCTGAAACCGCTCGCCGGCGCTTAAGTCTATTAGAAGTGGCGAGTAGAGAGGGGAGAGAAGTTATACCTATAACTCCCCGAAAACACTCACTACCCTGAACGTAGCTGACAGAACTCTTATCCTTACACTGCATAGGGAAAGGAATAGAGCGTGCACAAGCAAACACATTAGAAGACCTAACGGCTGCAGGGCGAGAATGGGGGAAAAGCCGCCCATTTGCGCCACTGCTCATATACAACGGGACAGGCATAGAGACAGAGGGAGCGTTCACTGAGTCTCTATTAGCCACCGATGGAGGCAAACTAGGGCATGTAAAATGTACAAGAGACTTAACAGGCTCAGACACTGCCTGAGTCTGCACAAAAGCACAACTTACTCCCGAGTAACATTTAGCTTGTTTATTAAAATGAAAAGATTGTCGGGCCGAGTCTGCGACGCCGTCAGACTCGGCCAATACTCTGTTGATAGAGGAAGAGGCGGGGGCCGTGAAGGCAACGTTGCCGCTCACAGCCCGCTCCACGCCTAGTCAGGACGGTCTGGGCTTCTTAGACGGCCATGGAACTTCGAGTCTGGGAGCGGGTTGTCTGCGTCGCACGGGAGGAGGAGCAGGAACCGCGGCTACCGGAGGAGGAGCTGAGGCAGCAACAGAGGCGGCGGCAGAGACTTGACGGCGCTGGCGACGTTTACCAGAAGAGCCCTGGCGATGAGAAGGGGGTCGTGAGGCCGGGCGGGAAGAACAGGGGGGGGCAGAGGCAGCTGGATGCGAAGAGCTGCCCTCTCTATCATGCCCGCAAACTCCACGCGGAGAGGGGGCGGGCGGAAGGAAGCAGCAGAGGAGAGTTCGTCTTCCATTTTTCCCGGGAGAGAGGGAGAAGCGCGAGAATCGCCACCACAACCCACGTGGGAAGGGGGCGGGTCTGCCTGCGTCAGAGGAGTCGGGTCCTGCGTAGGAGCTTCCTCCTCAGACATCTCGTCGTCATCGTCGTCGCTGGGATCCAAGACGGCAGAGACGTCCACCTCCTATTCAAAGTAGTTCGCCCTCTCTACACGTGTAGAGAGGGACAAAGTAGCACAGGAGGAGCAAGCCGGGGGGGTCTGTGAGACCCTCACGAGCGTGAGCCGGTCCCAGGCAGGAAACACACGCGCTATGTGAATCCTGGTCTGCAGACAGGTTGGCGCAACGGCAAGCGGCGGCGAAAAACTTCTTCATGTTGAGACGTCGAGCTGAAGAACATCGACGGCAAAAATTCTCAGGCTGAAGTAGAGTAATCAGTACAGCACTCAGCAAGCGTTTGCTGAATAAAAAGGGAGGACGTTCTCTGGGCTCACGGGTCATATATAGGGGCAGGTGTGCCCTGATTGGCTGACGCATCTTGCATAATGAGTTTTCAGTACGGCCGCGGACGCGGCCAGGGTAAACCACTAGGAGCTAAAGCCAATCAGGGCACGCCTGCCCCTATATATGACCCGTGAGCCCAGAGAACGTCCTCCCACCACTAGGAGCTAGATGTTATATGACAATCGCCGCTCACGTATGAGCGGCGATTGTCATATAACACGTATGATTGTCATATAACATCTAGCTCCTAGTGGTGGGAGGACGTTCTCTGGGCTCACGGGTCATATATAGTTCACGTATGAGTTTTTCAGTGAAAAGTGCGTTGCGCCACCCCTGTCCCGCGCCCCTCTTTACATTTTTCCCACGGTTGAGAGGAAAGTCTATGCAAAACAATATGGAGAGGTTGATTTTGTTTAACTAGCCTTAAGCGGCCAACGGTAGTAGTAGTAGCTGATTTGCCAATTTCTCATGCCAAAATCTTAGCCGTTAACAACAAGCAGCCCTGCAGAGTTATTCATTTAAACATAATATTTTTCTATAGCTAAAAGACGTTTCAGAATGTCGATATTCTTGCTAAAATTGCACCCTAATCCCGTCCCTAAAAGCAACATTAAGCAATACCACCATCACAACAGGTGCATCACACCCAGTCAGTGTATATAATTGCTAATACATCTTAATGTTAAATGCCATTAAATGTATCGCTGTGTAGCGGATTGCCGTTATTATCATATTACTGTGTAGCCTATTGAGCTCACTTGCTCCTCTCAATCGCCATTGGTGGGTATTACATATGAATGTAAAACAGCGACATAGGTTTTTTAGTTGTAAAAATGATTGCACACTTGTAAATAAATATTTGCAAACTTGGAATTACTTTTGTAATTGTAAAAACCAGAGGCGTCGCTAGGATCATAATACATTCGGGGCGTAGCCCACCCCAGCCCTGCCAGGGACAGAAAGTACAGGGTTTTGAATGTACACGCAGACAATTTCGATGTACACGCTAGCGGCCTACACGTCTACATTGTCATCGTGCGCGATCGGAATTACAGATGAATAGATAAGGAATTTTTTTTTGACAATTAGAGACCCGGGGCTATAGACCCGGACGCCCAGGCCTAACAATGCCACTGGTAAAAACGTTTTGCAAACTTGTAAAAAATATTTGCAAACGTATACTTTCGTAGTTGTATAAAGATGCGCATAATTGTAACTAACTTGAGATTTGGAATCATGAAACTCGTTAATAACACTTGCCAATGTAAAATACGGATGCTCAGAGTTTTGTCACTAACATTTCGCTAGAACTGTGACAAAATTATTTTTATTTGTAAATCACAGTCTGCGTTAGTACGTTTCACAGCGTTTGCAAGCGGAGATAGCTTTTTCTGACCAATGAACTGAATGCATCATATACGCAACACGTTTTCACTTCCTAACAAAAAAAATAAAAAACAGGGCTAAGCACAGTCGGCTTCTCGTAGCCTAGGCCTACCTCAGTTTCTATAGGATAACGAACCTTTTAGATGCTTTTTACACCTAGCTAAATCAATGCACAAAGTTTAACTGGAGTCTAATAGTTAAATTACTCAAATATAAATCTAGCAACTAGCAAGGATCTACCGTTTTGCCTTTGAAATTGATATGTATTTACCACGGGAATAGAAATTCACTTTGCATGATTAATATTTTGTATTAGAGTAGTTTGGGCGTATACGTGCCAGTTTAATATGGTTCACATCATAACATGTATTTTTGTTTATCATTTAATGTGTTTGCATTTGTTTAATCTGCTAGGGCTGTCAGTGTCACCACTGTTTGGTGGCACTGACAGCCCTAGCAGAAAAGATTCATTTGATCCCTCTTTTATACTTTCTGCTCCAGAGAGCAGGGTACAGTTTCAGTAGGTAACTTGCCAATGTCAATTCCTAGCTAATTACTATTTTCCGTTGTAGTAATTTAGCCCGTTATTAATCCTATAGCCTTTATATTGTTTACATTCAGAACAGGTTTTTTTTGCCCCTTCGCTCGTAAATACATATTTTTTACCTGAGAGCTTACGTTTACTGTAAAGAATTTCAGGTTAAACCCCATTTGTTTCTTGCCTGAACCTCTTTGCAAATTATTAGACAAGTAAATAATTAATACAAATTACCTGACTGTGTAACACGGCTAGTTAGCCTGTTAGCTCTTCAACAGTTTCCTACAGATGTTCGGCCGCTCCAAATCCGTTTTTACTGTCCAAATTGTTTGTTACTGTTGACTCGCCCCCACCTCATTTCAAATAGTATAAAAAGCACCTTTGATCCTGAGCAAGACGACATGGAAAAAGAGCAAGCGAACATTTTTTACAAAGGGCAAATTGGTAAAACCTGTACAACTTACCTTTCATATAATCTTACAGAACATTTAATTATGTGTGACTGTCTCGTTCAGACAGTAGTTTTTTCAAAAGACCTTCTTAGGCGGGAAACCTTTCCATCGTTCTAGCCACGCCCACTTCACGATCTTTCTGAAAAAATTCAGAATACCTTACCTTTACCAGAAGCGTCCAGGGTCGTTGTATTCATATCATAACCAGGGGCGAAAATCTGATATCAAGTTTGGAGGGGACAATTACATAAAATTTTCTCAAGAGCAATTTTTGAGGGGGACACTAAAAGTAGTGCAGTAATACTGTTTTAGTTTGCACCATCGGTTTGCTTGCTACTGTAGCTCTGCAAATTGAGCTTTTATGTGTAAACCCTACCAACATAAAACAAATTTACTGGATTAGCCTCACATTAGTTTAGTGCACTGAGTGCTTTTCAAACATCAGCTAACTGCTAGCTAACATAACGAGTGACCTGTATTTCAATGTAGAGAAAATGAAGGCTGGTGACGGATAGAAATGTTTGTTTTGTATTGAGTGGTAGAAGTAAAGAAATGTGCACCATATCCTCTGTTTGAACTACTTACTGAAAGTCAACCACCAACTACAGTCAGATTCCCACACATGCACTGTACCTGCACGATGTGCCACTGCTGAGTGCTGGGGATCAAACCACTGTGAGGCAAAGGGCGGGGGTGTCGCAATGTTTTGAAACTTAAAGTGTCTATTAAGTGTCTATATTCAACACAAGTGCTTTCATTGCGTCTTAATACTATTATTGAAATTAAATAGTTATGTTTACATCTATAAATTGGGGGGGACAAATCATAGTTTTCCCCAGGTTGGGGGGGTCATGTCCCCTCTGTCCCCCCGGGATTTCCGCCTATGATCATAACCATCTGCTTGGAGTTATTTCCACTTTTTACACTTGAATAAGTTTACACGCATGTTTCAAAGAGTTTCCCTGGATATCTGAATAGTGACGTGATATTTAACCCTTGCGTGGTGTTAGTATTTTTGTTAGTCAAGTCAAGTCAAATTTATTTGCTTAGCACATTTTCATACACAAGGCAACTCAAAGCGCTTTCCAGAAGACAAGAAAGACACACACACATATATATATATATATATATATATATATATATATATATATAGACATATATATAAAAAAAGCTAAAAAAAAAAAGCTCAGTCCATGATGAACATGAACCTAATACACAGTATCTCACGAAAGTGAGTACACCCCTCACATTTTTGTAAATATTTGATTATATGTTTTCATGTGAAAACACTGAAGAAATGAATCTTTGCTACAACGTAAAGTAGTGAGTGTACAGCTTGTATAACAGTGTAAATTTGCTGTCCCCTCAAAATAACACAACACACAGCCATTACTGTCTAAACCGCTGGCAACAAAAGTGAGTACACCCCTAAGTGAAAATGTCCAAATTGGGCCCAAAGTGTCAATATTTTGTGTGGCCACCATTATTTACCAGCACTGCCTTAACCCTCTTGGGCATGGAGTTCACCAGAGCTTCACAGGTTGCCACTGGAGTCCTCTTCCACTCCTCCATGACGACATTACGGAGCTGGTGGATGTTAGAGACCTTGCGCTCCTCCACCTTCCGTTTGAGGATGCTCCACAGATGCTCAATAGGGTTTAGGTCTGAAGACATGCTTGGCCAGTCCATCACCTTTACCCTCAGCTTCTTTAGCAAGGCAGTGGTTGTCTTGGAGGTGTGTTTGGGGTCATTATCATGTTGGAATACTGCCCTGCGGCCCAGTCTCCGAAGGGAGGGGATCATGCTTTGCGTCAGTATATCACAGTACATGTTGGCATTCATGGTTCCCTTGATGAACTGTAGCTCCCCAGTGCCGGCAGCACTCATGCAGCCCCAGACCATGACACTCCTACCACCAAGCTTGACTGTAGGCAAGACACACTTGTCTTTGTACTCCTCACCTGGTTGCCGCCACACACGCTTGACACCATCTGAACCAAATAAGTTTATCTTGGTCTCATCAGACCACAGGACATGGTTCCAGTAATCCATTTCCTTAGACTGCTTGTCTTCAGCAAACTGTTTGCGGGTTTTCTTGTGCATCATCTTTAGAAGAGGCTTCCTTCTGGGACGACAGCCATGCAGACCAATTTGATGCAGTGTGCGGCGTATGGTCTGAGCACTGACAGGCTGAACCCCCACCCCTTCAATATCTGCAGCAATGCTGGCAGCACTCATACGCCTATTTTCCAAAGACAACCTCTGGATATGACGCTTAGCACATGCACTCAACTTCTTTGGTCGACCATGGCCTGTTCTAAGTGGATGTCCAATATAGTTATTGCTATTAAAACAATGATTTTGCACTTAATGCATTGCGTGTCCAGAACTGAAATGTCGGCAAATTACAATGACGCCGGACATTTTGGCTGCAAATATAGCGGAACTACTGCCCTTCAGAAAACTAAATCTGTAGGGGAGTGCACTCAGTAAAAATAAGTTGTTCTACATTTTCATCCCGAAAAGGCTGTGACATTCAGTACCTCTGAAAGACCTTAAGGGAACGTTATGAATGTACCTAGAATGTCCGGAACAGGCTGTGACCTTCAGTACCTCTATAAGACCTTAAGGGAACGTTATGAATGTACCTGTAATGTCCTGAAAAGGCTGTGACATTCAGTACCTGTGAAAGGCCTTAAGGGAACGTTATGAATGTACCTGCAACGTCCCGAAAAGGCTGTGACATTCAGTACCTCCGAAAGACCTTAAGGGAACGTTATAAATGTACCTGTAATGTCCCGAAAAGGCTGTGACATTAAGTATCTCTGAAAGACCTTAAGGGAACGTTATGAATGTACCTAGAATGTACAGAAAAGGCTGTGACCTTCAGTACCTCTATAAGACCTTAAGGGAACGTCACAAATGTCTCAGTTACGTTCCTTGTTAGCTGGGCTGCGGTCATGTAGGATTATCCCGGACTTGAATGCTTTGACTCCTTTTCGATTCTCCTCTCAGACGTTGCAATTTTTGTCTCAGAAATATTTAACCACTCTGTAATTTTCAGCCATTGCACAATATATATCCATTCTGTAATACCATAAATCTCATATTTTTTAAAGAGCAATTATATTACGTGACCCTTTTATATTGTTGTTTCTAACAAAATGAACCAGCCATGGAGTGGAGTCATTGTTTTCATTATAGGTACTGCATAGCTATTAGCTTGCCATCTACAGTGATCTTTGTACAAGAATGCACTTTAGTTCCGTTAATAAACGTTCTGTTGTCCATGTTATTTCAGCAAAAATGTAATGGCTGAGGTAAAAGTTGCATTCTTGCTGTTTAAATAGCGTAATGGTTAAAGACAGTTTGCCATATAGGAAACCATAGATCGAAACCAGTCAGAGACAACAACATTCATCCTTCCTAATCTCAGGCTGGCTAAACTAGGCTTGCCTGATTCCTTTTCTGGTTATACTTTGCTTTTGCCTTTGGAATCTAAGTTTGGTGTCAGTAGGCACAATCCAACATGAGACTAAGGAGCTGTCCATGAATGAAAAGAAAGCAATTCAGATGAACAGAAGAACTCAATGACAACCACAGCATAAAAGTCAGAACAGGGCCAAATCAATGCCTTGCAAAAGAAACCACTGATGTCTTCAGCAATCAGTAACGACCAGGTCGGCCAAGGAAGACAGCAGCAGTTGATGACAGAAAAAAGACAAGCGCTGTGAAAAACAACCCTAAACTGTCTGTGAAATCACAAATACCCTCCAGAATGCTTGTGGTGAATGTGTCACAATCTATTGTTCGCATAAGACTTTGGGAAACAGCATTACAAAGGCTACACTGCAAGTTGCAAACCTCTGATCAGCATCCAAAACAGAAAGGACACAAAGGAATTTGCTCAAAAGTAATAGACAGAGACGATAGTGAACCATCATCAAAGTGATAGGAAGGCAGAAGTGTGGATGATCCAAAGCATACCACTTCACCTGTGAAGGTAGTGTCATGGCGTGGCCGTGTTCCTCTGGAACAGGAAAACTCATCTTTACTGATGATGTAACAAATGATGGCAGCAGCAGAAAAAATTCAGAAGTGTACAGAATCATATCGGCTACTGATGTACAACAAAATGCCACCAGACTCATTAGGACGTGCTTCACAATGCAACAGGACAATGACCCAAAACACACTGCCAACACAAACACGGAGTTCATAAGGGAAACATTTCCTGATTTAAATCTAATTTAACATGCATTTTCCTTACACAAGGGACTGAAGTCACAACCTCCCCAAATAAACAATAGCTTAAAATGTTTGCCGTAAAGGCTTGGCAAGGCATCTGAAAGGATGATACCTCGAGTTTGGTGAAGTTAATTGGTTATTGCATGCAAGGTATTTGTGATTTAATACTAGCTTTTATACTGCTTAAATTTGCTTTAAGTTGAATTTTCCCAATATTTAAGCTCTAATGAAATGGACAATGAAAGTGGTGTTTTGTTGGTGAAACATGTCGAAACAGCCAGAAATGAAATGTGACATTCTGTAATTTGGCCTCATATTCATCTTTAAATTATATTTTCAAATGCCTTGATTGTGCAGCGAAAATAGCTATTTTGACTTGACCGTCCCAGTATTTATGGAGGGCACTCTAATTGTTTTAAGTTATCAATGACCTATAATGAAAACCTGGCTCATACTATCCTGACAAAGGGTTTTATGTATTGCTGACCAACTTTAGTACCCTGTCACTTAAACTGATTGGCTGAAGGCACTTGTTAAAAGACTAGGAAACAATAACATACACCCATGTTACAGTTTCTAATATTAATGCTTTTGTTTGTTGAAACTGTATAACATTCAAACTCTGGGGCACTCTTGATTCGTACTAAGAACAGGGTATGATGAGGAGGTACTCAGCTCCGGTGAATGGCTCCTGCAGCACCTGGGTCTATAGTTAAGGTATGCAATGGAGGGAAGGGGGTGTGTGTTGGAGATGAGTGGAGATGGAATTCAGGACATGATGTGAATACATGGTTGGTGGGTGTAGAAGGTTAGTGGTAAGAGAAAAAGGGGCTTGGGTGGGAAAAACTGCTTTTAGGAGTAATTGGGAAAGATAAAGGCTGTGATCCAATACCATTTATCCAGAAGTGTTCATATGTTCACCAGGCCTAATGAATTAACCCCAGTTAGTTGATCCCGGGCCATGTGTTTGCTTTTCTAGCTATTATCTGAATATTTGAGATAAAGAAAAACAGTTTCTAACATGAAAACACTGAGGATGAAGCAGAGCCAGGCAACAGTGTTGGCATCATTAACATTGAAAGATCTAACAAAACCAATACGTGACAAGCCAAAAATTATTTACTGAAACAAACAAAATGATCTTTACAAAATGTATGAATGATAATCTGGAAGAAGCCCAGCGTTCATTTATCAGAAATACAGAAAAACTAAGTCAAAAGGTCACATATGAACAGACCTGGGATCAGTCTGAAAATGGCAACCTATTTCTTGTATAGTGCACTTATTTTGCCTCTGGTCAAAAGTGCAATAGATCCAGTAGGGAATAGGGTGCCATTTCAGACAGAAATCCAAGTTCACGTATTTAAATACACAACTTAGTATAATAATTACATCTCACAGTATTTTCCTGACTGTGAACATAGAACGTGTATCATTCTAAAACAAAGCAATAAAACAGGCTTTTATTTATAGAAAACTTTTCACAAGTCTTTTCCATACTGTTGAATGAAGATGATATAATCTTTGCACGTTACTGCTGTGAGTGAATATAACTGACTGAAAACCACACAGGAGGTCTATCAGTTCTGTAACTCTCAAGCTCATGTCGGGTTGGTCAATTTCAGTCATTTTCACAACATTCACAGAAATCAGTTGAAGGATTCCCAGATTTTAGGTATACTTCTTACTGATTTTAAGAATATTCCAACCAGGATTTCTTAAAAATCAGTGAAAGCTACCAGACATTACAACCCTACACTCAAGACAACAGCAGAATACAGGCAAACAATGGAGACAATCTGAAGGCCACCTTATCCTAAATGAATAAGCGCATCATGGTTGATGATCTTGGCTGAGTGGAGATGGGTGTTGTGACAATCAATCAGTTCTTATAAATGTACAATTAATTCATTTTCAAACGTTTTTTTTGTGTGACAAAAATATCAAACGTCAGCACACAACTATTAAAATGTCCTCTCAAACTGGACTTAAATAAAAGTGCAGCGCACAACTTTCATTAAAAGAGTAAAGAACAAACTTGGATATAAAGGGAGCACCTGTAGTAATCCTGAACAGGCCATTTTCAATTTCTCTCTATAGCAAAAATAGAACATACATAATCCTCGGTCCAGAACCTCTGACGCATTGCAAATGACAAACTGTCTGTATTACAGAGGTTGCTTTCTCAAAGCACCATATAATAAATACACTGGTAAAAAAAAAAAATTCTAAAAATGGAAAATGCTATATTCAATGCGTTCCTACAAAATACAATGTTTAGGAATGCAGTCAACAGTGTGAATCTGCTTAGAGAAGGAGGCTTCATTAGTAAAATGGCATTGCACCTCCTTGAAAGTAAAACACAGGTGCGTAAGTAGCACCCTGAAAATGACATAGGAAAATAAATACATATGAAAAATAAACAACTGGCAACATTCAGTGATTTTTAGAAAACACAAATGTGTGTTTATAAGGAGTAATGGCAGTGACTTCTGTGTCTGCTTCACTCAATTTATGAATTCATTCCTACCACTGAATTATGTTGAGTGGATATTATTATTTAAAAAGCTACATTTTGTTTAGGAGCAAAATTCATGGTCCGACACGCTTATATTAAAGAGATAGTTACAGCTACTGGGCACTAGACGAGTGGCATAAAAGCTGACATGGATGGCAGTTCTCTTCCCAACTTCTATAACCTACATAAAATGGAGAAAAGGTGGCCCTGCTCTCGAGTTCTTCATCACAGTCACAACTTAAAAGGTAACAACAAGTGTCTGATTTCACAGAAACAAAGTTCCTGGAATTAAAAACCATCTCAATAGAAAGTTCTTCATAGTTCAGAACTAATTTAGTACGTATCTGGGAAACTGCAGCATAAGTATGAATGATTAAGAGACAACAGTAAGGGGAGCAAAACAATCTAAAGTAGGGACTGGAAGGTTAGCATCAGGGGAAGTACTTCAGGCAGAGGCCCTCGCTCACTCAATACATTTAGATGAACTGAGCAGATGGGATAAGAACTATCAGTGCTGGTGAATTGTTGAAAGAGGACGCATCTTCATCATGCTGTAGTTGTCAGACTACTCCATGATGGCTCTGTAGATCACAGGTTCAATGTAGTCACCTCTGTACCGTGAGTTTATCACTCTTTGTCTCTTTGACTGCTGGATGGCCTCTTTGTCCTCAAAGATCCCATCAAAACGCATGTCTGACGCCTTGGACTGGGGAGAGGGGGATTTTATTTAAAATCTGTGAGAAACATGACTGTACAGACAAACTATTCACAAAAGGTTAGCAGATTCGGCACATTGAATAGCGGCTGGTAGCTAATGCCGGGCATACATTACTTGATTTGGGCTAACATATATGCCATAGAAAGGTTTTTAAGATTGACAAAATCCCAAAGAGTTTACCTACATGGGACATGCATCCGTTACTGATGCTCATTTAATGTGAGCGGGTCAGAGACGCAACCTTCAAATGTGCTTGGACTTCATTACAGCGCTGAAGTTGACAAGCAATGTTAAATTCAAAATGCATCAGCTAAATATTTCAACTTAGTAAAGTAAACATGAATGACTTGTAATGTAGGACCCCTTGTATGTGACACATCATGTAATGTGTCTGCATTCTGAAAGTGTACTGTACACTTAGTTTGACAGTAAACTCACCAGTCTTGACTTGACTCTCTTGGGCAACTCCTCATCCAGCGTATAGACGTCATCTCTCTTAGCGGTTAGCTGTGAACCATCTTCAAACTCCACCTGCATGAAACAACACCAGCAATACCATTCAGTATGAAAGCACAAAAGGTGTCTTCCCTCATATAAAAGAAAAACAGATTCACTAGACTTTACTGAACTGGCTTTATGGTACACTTCATTTCAGACAGAAAATCATTGTGTAGAAAACAGTGTGATGTTGCATAGGAGGGTAAATGCGACTGGTTTCGCAGTACCTGGTACATCTGGATGTCGTGAGCAGCCACAAACTTTGCCCCGTAGACTAGTCCATCCGTCCACCTGACCTGGACCACGTCCCCATGCGGTGGAGGGCCTAACTGGACACAGTCCCGGCCCTGACAACACAAAACAACCATCATATACAGTTGAAGTCGGAAGTCATTAAAACTAATTTTTCAATTCCCCTCCACAGATTTCATGTTAAGAAACTATAGTTTTGCCAAGTCGGTTAGGACATCTACCTTGTGCATGAGAAGTAATTTTTCCAACAATTGTTCAGACAGATTTTTTCACTTATAATTCACATCACAATTCCAGTGGGGCAGAAGTTTACATATACTAAGTTGACTATGCTGTTAAACAGCTTGAAAAATTCCAGAAAATTATGTCATGGCTTTAGAAACTTCTGATAGGTTAATTGACATCATTTGATTCAACTGGAGGTGTATCTGAGAATGTATTTCAAGGCTTACCTTCAAACTCAGTGCCTCTTTGTTTGACATCATGGGAAAATCAAAAGAAATCAGCCAAGAAAAAATTGTAGACCTCCACAAGTCTGGTTCATCCTTGGGTGCAATTTCCAAACCCCTTAAAGTACCACGTTCATCTGTACAATCAATAGTACGCAAGTATAAACACCATGGGACCACGCAGCCATCATACCGCTCAGGAAGACGACGCGTTCTGTCTCCTAGGGATCAACATACTTTTGGTGCGAAAAGTGCAAATCAATCCCAGAACAACTATATCCACAGTAAATCGAGTCCTATATCGACAAACTGAAAGGCTGCTTAGCAAGGAAGAAGCCACTGCTCCAAAACCTCCATAAAAAAGCCAGACTATGGTTTGCAACTGCACATGGGGACAAAGATCATACTTTCTGGAGAAATATCCTCTGGTCTAATGAAACCAACATTAAACTGTTTGGCCATAATGACCACCGTTATGTTTGGAGGAAAAAGTGGGAGGTTTGCAGGCCAAAGAACACCATCCAAAACCTGAAGCACGGGGGTAGCAGCATCATGTTGTGGGGGTGCTTTGCTGTAGGAGAGACTGGTGTAGTTCACAAAGTAGATGGCATCATGAGGAGGGAAACTTATGTGGATATATTGAAGTGAAGCAACATCAACACATCAGTCAGGAATTTAAAGCTTGGTCGCAAATGCGTCTTCCAAATGGATAATGACCCCAAGCATACTTCCAAAGTTGTGGCAAAATGGCTTAAGGACAATAAAGTCAAGGTACTGGAGTGGCCATCGAAAAGCCCTGACCTCAATATTATAGAACATTTGCGGGCAGAACTGAAAAGGTGTGTGCGAGCAAGGAGGCCTACAAACTTCACTCAGTTACACCAGTTATGTCAGGAAAAATGGGCCAAAATTCACCCAACTAATTCTGGGAAGCTTGTGGAAAGCTACCCAAAATGTTTGACCCAAGTTAAACAATTTAAAGACAATGCTACCAAACACTAATTGAGTGTATGTAAACTTTTGCCCCACTGGGAATGTCATGAAAGAAATAAAAGCTGAAATCAATCATTCTCTCTACTATTATTCTGGCATTTCACATTCTTAGAATAAAGTGGTCATCCTAACTGACCTAAGACTAGGAATTTTTAGTAGGATTAAATGTCAGAAATTGTGAACAACTGAGTTTAATTGTATTTGGCTAAGGTGTATGTAAACTTCCGACTTCAACTGTAAATCCTAGAAACTCACCATTTAGCAACCACCAAAAAGCAAGCAAAAAATTTACTTAAATGTGTGGTACAGATGTACTGTATAAATACACAAAGTAATAATTAAAAGCTTATAAACCACATAGAACCCTGACCTCAACTTGTTACTATCCACCCAAGCACAAATGTGTACACGCACATGCACACGTTAGTCTTCTCACCACAATGTCTTGGGGAAAGAGGTTATCGCTGAAGGAACCATCGTCAAAGTTGACCTCGTAGAACGTCTCCTTAGAGAGCTGCACCACGTCACACTGGTAGTAGCGGCCATTTTTGTGCTTACAGATCACCCTCTGTCCCACGATGAGCTCATGCATGGCAGCTTTGTTACGCTGGGAGAGAAGGTAGATGTCAATCAGGACTCTCTGTCAACATCTTTGGGCTGCAGGCAGGTATGGTCATGTGGGGGTTGACTATGATTTTGGAAACCTATTCAAGTTTACAAAGAAAAATGTTATGAGCATAGTACTGAATATTCAGAACGGTTAACTAAAAGGCCAACTTTTATCAGCAGCATGTTGTAACTAAGTCCCACAACCAACGTCGTCAGAGTTCCTCTGGTACAGCTTCTCATTTCTGAAACATCTTCCTGAACAAGAAGTGCAGTTTAACTGAGATATACCTCTGTCTGGATGGGTCCTTTGTGCCGGCAGCAGGTAACGTAGACCACAAAAGGCCACTCGTCTGGCTGCATGAGAACCCCAGCAGCCTGGGCACATGTCGGGTGGTAGGCCGTAGGACAGCGGCCATGGGAACACTGAACACAACACCCGGACGTCTTCTTCATTCGCTTCTTACAATAGTAACATTTCTGCACAGCACAGACAACAAAATATTACAAGACACAGGAAAGGGAAGTCCCACAGGGAAAACAAGGCCTATACATGTGGTCAAACTTTACAGTAGCAGGCAGCATCCTAAAGATGACCTCATGTCCAATTTTGTAGCTGCAAGCAGAACTACTATGCATTGAGGTGGAGGTTCAAACCATGTTTTTGTCTCATAAAAACAATCAGTCATTTGGCATAAGTATGTTCACAGGAGCATATTCAGCTAGAGACCTACTGATATGGAATTTTTGGAAGGCAGCCATCACCAATAAAGATATATCGGCCTATTTAATTTGTTTTTAATTGTTGGTTGGAAAAACTGGCTACATTGTGCTCCAAATGATTTACAGACAAAGCAAAATTAGGATTTCGTAACGAAGTATTAAAATGGACTTTGTGGTTTACATGATAACAACCAAAAAGCAACTTTATATGAAAGTAAATACAAAAAACTGTTTACCTTCCTAAGTAACTTAAAGATGTTACCGCCATTGTTGTCCTTTCACTCTGCGCCTGGCACCATGCTTACCCAAATTGTGACAGAAATCCAATTGAACAGATTTGTTTTTTTTTTTTTACAGACTTGCAGATCTTTGGCATTCTAGTCGTCATTTGTTGAGGTCATCTGAAGAGATTTCACCCCATGCTTTCTGAAGCACCACCCACAAGTTGGAATGGCTTGATGGGCACCTACGTACCATAACGTCATGCTGCTCCCAAAACAGCTCAATAGGGTTGAGATCTGGTGACTGTGCTGGCCACTCCATTATAGACAGAATACCAGCTGACTGCTTCTGCCCTAAATAAATAGTTCTTGGATAGTTTGGAGCTGTGCTTTGGGTCATGGGTTCTGTTATAGGAGGAAATTGGCTCCAATCAAGCGCCGTCCACAGAGATTTTCAGTTTCTTGGCAATTTCTCGCATGGAACAGCCTTTATTTCTCAGAACAAAAATGGACAAAAGAACAAAAGTTCTTTGTTTCTGACCATTTTGAGCCAGTAATCAAACTGACAATTGCTGATGCTCCAGATACTCAACTAGCCTAAAGGCCAGTTTTATTGCTTCTTTAATCAGCACAAAAGTTTTCAGCTGTGCTAACAATTGCAAAATCGTTTTCTTCTCATCAGCTAGCCTTTTAAAATTATTAACTTGGATAAGAAAACGCAATGTGCCATTGGAATACAGGACTGATGATTGCTTATAAGGGGCCTCTGTATGCCTTTGTAGATATTCCATAAAAATGTTTAGCCACTTCCAGCTACAACAGTAGTGTGTATGTGTACACTGCAGTAGTGTGTATGTCTACACTGCATTTCTGATCAACTTAGTGTTATTTTAATGGACACAAAATTTGCTTGTCTTTCAAAAACAAGGACATTTTTAAATGACCCCAAACTTTTGAATGGTAGTGTACATGTTTCTTGCAGGCATACATCATATCCACTTGGCATTGAAAAGGTTATTTACATCCTAGAAGTCAAACATTTCAAAACCACTCCCCTCTTCAGTTTCCTGTTTATGCACCTTGGTTGTAGAGTAGGGTATGACAGAGGTCCTGTTCCTTGTAATTACGTGCTGTTTTTAACTCACCAGTTTAAATCTCTGTAGTGGAATCCCACTCAGATCCACTGGGCTTCTCTCAGTGATGTTCACAAAGCGAGCCTCTAACACCGCTACTGCACACAGCACATGGACCCACCTACAACACGTCAATACACACACAAATAGGTAAGTGTCACAGGTCACACGTCACCTTCCGAGGGAACGCGGGCCACTTTCCAGAGACAGTCCTTTCAGAGCCATTGGGGATGCTTCTCTGTACCAGGACCTAGATAGCTTGTGAAGTTAGGCGGCAAAACGAATGAAGCGAAGTACAGAGAAATACAGGAAGAAAACATACGGAAGTCTGCAAAAGACCTGGGATTTGGGAGAAGAGGACAACGATCCCAAACATACAGCAGAAGCTAACAGTGTTAAGACCTATCCAAAGAGACAGCAATTACCAATAGCTGTAACTTCTGCCAAAAGTGCCTCTAACAAATATTGACTAAAGGGGATGAATAGGTAGGCAATATGAAATTGATTATTTTCTGTTTTGTATTTGTAATTAATTTAGAGCAATTTGTAGATTTTATCTTTCGCTTGGACATTACAGACTGTGTTGTTCAGTGGCAAAAACGCTAAATGAAATCAATTTTGAATGCATGTTGCAACACAACATTTGGAAAAGTCCAATAGGGGTGAATAACATCAGATGGTGTCTGGATCTTCCCTGGAACCTCTATTAAGTGACCTAGGACAGTGGGGAACTCTGTCCTAGGGCACAACACTCCACTGCTTGGACCTGGGCACAACACTCCACTGCTTGGACCTGTACTCCACCCTGCACAGCTAGTTGTCAGGAATCGTTTGGGTCCTTTCAGACATTCTTGAAGCTACAATTGACCCAAAACCAGGTTTATGCAGATTCTAAACTGAAAAATATGCATCTTGATTTATTTTTAAAATTGTTGTAACGTAACATTAACGATGCCTCAGTCAAAGAGCCCTGTGACATTGATATTACCGGTGACAGAATTATTTTTCCCCAAATATCTCCTTGGGACCCCAAGACATTTTACTTTCGTTGTTTTAACCCAAAACAAACACAACTGATTAAATTTGTCAGATAATAATTTGATTAATTGAATCAGGTGTGCCATTTCGGACAAACAAAGACATTTTTCAAAAATACATGTGAAAAATCTGAGGGGCCAGGGGAGAGGTTTGGGAATCCCTCAGATACCACCCAAAAAGTCAATTAGTTCTGTGTATATAATACAGTTTTTTATACGTGACAGACTTTAAATGCTGGACTTACTTGCTATTGTTGGCTTTCTGCAGAGCTCCACCTCTTAGAGAACACAAGCAGCAACTCTGCAAAAAAAGTACAAACTGTCAACCATGTCATCCTAGTCACGTGAATACATTTGTCAAACGGTGGTACCTGCTACCTGATGACAGGTGACAGGTGTCACACATCATTGGAAGACTAAGGGGCCAAGCCAAGCTGTAAAAAAATGACATTTATTGTACAATCAAGGCCAAGTCTTAATATGCATATTTTGTAGAAATGTGAGTACATTAATGCAATACTAACAAATATTGTTCAAATGTATTTCATACACTAACATTTCTAATTCTCAGATACTTTGTCATCATTATTAAAATTTGATGCAATAGTTCAAAACTGTCCAAATAAATGTCTGGTAACAGAGTTTCATGGTTACAAATTTATAAATGTGACAGGTAAGAAATGATAGAAAGGAGCAGGATGAATGGAGCAAAATACAGAAATGTCCATGAAGAAAACCTGAACCAGATGGCACAGGACCTCAGACTAGGGCGAAGACTTGTATTTGATCTGCAGCACACAGCCTAGAGAATCTTGGATTGGTTTGGAGACAAGTCAGAACACACCCGAAGCCAACAGCTCTGACAAGCCACATGTGAAGAAAATCAGGACTTGTCAGGGCAAGCATAGGTGAGGGTGAGAAATTTTCAGTTTGCATATCCCTCACCCAGATAGGTTAGGAAATGTGAGCTTAGGTTGTATCAAAGGCAATGCAGGATAACAAGCCTGCCAAAGGAGTGATGCCAAGGTCTGCTATCCCATGTCCTGTTTGCTTAGCTCTTTTTTTGCTGTTTTTATTGTGGCTCATTTCCCAGTGTTTTTTTGTTAACTCTACATGTACAGGTAATGAATGCATTACAAAAAATACCAAACTTGAGTAAAACAGAGTTTTAAGATCTAACAAGCAGGTAAAACAGAGCAAGATCTAACAAGCAGTTAGTTTACTACAATGTTGGCAAACACGATTGTCAGTTATTGCAACAGAGATTTGGGAGAGGGGGAGAGGCACTTCCAATAAATGGCTGGTATGACCAAATGCAAAGTTGTCGTGTAGAAACCAACCTCATTCATGGCGTTAGCTTTACAGCGAGCACATGTCCAATCCTTAGTCACGCTCTCTGGATCCACTCCATAGCAACCTGGGGACACACAAACAAACCAGTTCAGAGGCCGGTTGCACCAGTTGGTCATAGCTCAAAGTCAGATGGCAGATTGTCTAAAAGCATCTATATAAAAATTTGACTATTTCATCAGCTTGGCTCTGTGGTGTGACTTTGACAGTAAATGGTAGAAAGTAACAAAGAAAATGTTTACAGAGTGGTGCAAAATGCAAATGAAACTCAAAGTTTAGAATCTCCACAAGCACGCTGACAGCCTGGCAACAGGTTCTGCCTAGGAACCAGAAATATTATTCAGACAAAAATAAATCTAGAAAATTGTGTGTAGCTACCAAGCATTTCCAAACATTTTTTTCAACACCCAGGTGTAATTAGCCATGATGGCTACTTTATATCTTACATAAGCAAAGAAAGACTCCTTTATTCTCATGTTTTAAATTTTTGACCTGCATAATTGGTCCATTTTGCATAGTTACTACTTTCAATCATAAACTAGATCTGTAAAGACTTGTAGAACAAAGGTATAATCATGAGAGTAATTCATGCAGACAGTACTGACTTGCGGGTACTTAGTAAAAAAGGTAGTTATTTAGGCAATTATTTTGTTAATATTACTTACTCATATGTAATTACTGACTGGTGAATAGTTAGTTTCCGGGTATTACTGACTGGTGAGTAGTTAGTTTCCGGGTATTACTGACTGGTGAGTAGTTAGTTTCCGGGTATTACTGACTGGTGAGTAGTTAGTTTCCGGGTATTACTGACTGGTGAGTAGTTAGTTTCCGGGTATTACTGACTGGTGAGTAGTTAGTTTCCGGGTATTACTGACTGGTGAGTAGTTAGTT